>JAEANM010015770.1:0-13510 GCA_017656035.1 Myanophis thanlyinensis
ACCTTTTAAGTTGCATTTACTGAAATAAATGAACTTTTGCACAATATTCTAATTTTCCGAGTTTCACCTGTATTTTGTTTATAAGTTCATAATTTCTCTATCTTGATGGATTTTTACTGTTCATTATACAAATAAAAGTATTGTAGTGCCACTAAAATAAGAGAGTTTGTGCCTAAAAGCTTAAAGCTTTTGTAGTTTTTAAGTGCATCAAGTCATAGTGATAGGGTAGGTTAGGATTGTTTTGTTACAATTAATGGGATGGTCATAAGGACACAGGTTATTTTGAAACTTGAACTACAAATAGTCAAAGTTTTAGAATAAGATGGATTGAAAAGAATATGCATATATCCATATACATATTTGAACCCTAATGGGACTATAAAAATATAGCCAATGATGCAACATCAGTTCAATGCTTAACATTTTTCTCTAGCAATCAATTAAACATCTATACAAACTGTACCTATCTCCATATCAACCCAGTAACCTCAAACCAACAGCAGGAAACAATGACAAGAAAATAATAACACAGAAGAAGCAACCAACAAAAAGATAAGACAGGATCTGCACTCTATCAGTCAAGCAAAAAATTAATCAACAAGAAATTAACAAACTGTGAATTTAATTTTAACAAACTTCCCTTCTCTAATATTGCACTGGTTGTGTTATCTAGTGGGGTAATAAAATGTCTACAAGCTGAATACCAAGATCAGAAAACACCATCAATGTAAAACTATTTTGTTTATATAAGGACATTTTTCTCTCTGGTGTGGTTTTCCTCACATAAAAACCATACTACTGAATTTATTATTTGTAAATGGATATGGTGGTTAGTGATTAAACATGCTGAGCTTCTCAGCTGAAAAGCTGACAGCCTGGGTTCGAGACTTGAGTCTTGCACAATGGGTGAAGTCCCATTTCTGCCCCAGCTCCTCCCCACCCAGCAATTTGAAACCATGCAAATGCAAGTAGATAAATAAGTACAACTTCGGTGGGGAAGTAATAATGTTCCATTTGCCTTTGGAACATAGCCATGTTGATCATATGACCATGGAAAATGTCTTGGGACAATAGCAATAGAACAAAGATTTATATACCACTTCACAATGCTCTTTAAGCGGTTTACAGAGTCAGCATATTGCCCCCAACAATCTGGGTCCTCATTTTACTGACCTCAGAAGGATGGAAGGCTGAGTCAATTTTGTTGTAAGCCTTTCGTCTGCAATGAACATAAATACAAACATTAATTTTCTTCTGGCTTATTGTCCCAGTGTCAGGGTTCCAAAGAACAGTGGGACATGAACTGAGTTCCAGAAACTTTCTCCAATGTTTGGTTTCACTTGCCTGTTTGGGACTGTATCCTTATGATGGTGTAAAGCAAAGGAAAGTAAAATTATCAGCATAGCTGTAATCATGTGAATCTTCACTTAGCAATTGTATCACTTATCAACCAAGTTCTGATGTTAACCAATTATGGTTGTTAAGCCATGAAAACAAGCTTGATGGCTTTGGGACAGTCACTCTCTTGGCCCAACTCACTTCACAGGACTGCTGTTGTGGGGAAAATAGGAGGAAAAACTGGACAAAATGAATATGTGTAATATAAGTGGTACCTGGCTTAATAGTTGTAACTATTAGAGGGATCTTGGATTCCAAGTGGATAATCACTTAAATATGAGCCAGCAATATGCTGCAGCCACCCAAAAAAAGCCAATGCAGTCCTCAATAGCAAAGGGATAGAATCATGATCATGTGAATTGTTAATAATAATAATGCCTTGGTAAGACCACACTCAGAATACTCATCCAGTTTTGGTCCTTACAATATAAAAATATGTTTAGAATGAGTACAAAGAAGATCAACAAAGATGGCTAAAATATATGAGGGCTATCCACAAAATAGATTACATTTTCGTCTGTAGCAAGAAGGGGCAAAGCTAGCGTGGCCATTTTTGGTCTGTGTGTCTGCCACTCAGTCTGCATCTAGTCGTGCTAGTGGGAGGTTCGTATCGTTGCCTGTTATTTCACAGCAAATGTTTGAAATGTGTGCTGCCATTGAAAATCCCTCCAGTTGTGAGGTGCGATCAGTGATAAGGTTTTTGTTGGCAAAAAAACATAAACCGATTGACATTTTTCTGCAACTGTGTGAAGTGTACGGGGACAACATCATCACTGAAGGTGGAGTGCGCCAATGGTGCATTAAGTTAAAAATGGCTGAACTAACGTTCATGATGAACATGATCTTACACCAAGCGACTACCACTTGTTTCATCATTCAATGCATTCCATTGACTGGCTCAAGTTTCAGGCGGCTGAATTTTATGACAATGGAATTACAAAGCTTGTTCACCGCTATGTTATATGTGCCTCAATTTGTTTGGTGAAAAAGTAGTATTTAAGTGTCACTTTCAAGTGTATATAATATTTTTTTTTCTACACTTTGTTTTTTCTATCGCAAAACATAATCTATTTTGTGGATAGCCCTCATATAAAGAACAGTTATAAAGACAGTTACAGGAACTGGGAATGTCTAGTTTAATGAAAAGAGGGACTGGAGTGATATGATAGCAATGTTCCAATATCTATTTGGTACCACAAAAAGAGAGGGTCAGCATATTCTCCAAAGCACCTGAAGACAGAATAAGAAGTAATGGAAACTAATCAAGGAGATAAGCAATCTAGAACTAAGGAGAAATTTCTTAATATTAAAAACAATTAACCAGTGAAACGATTTGTCTCCAGAAGCTGTGGTTGCTCCAAGATGGGAGGTTTTCAAGAGATCGTACAACTATTTGTATAGTATAGAGCAAAGTTTTACTTATGGAGTGCCAAAAAGTACGCGCTTTGCATGTGTCATCTACACTGTCTGTGGCTCCTCCACTTGTGCTGCAGGTGCAACCGCACCATCTGCGCATGCATGCAGCTTTTGCATGCGCAATGTACATGTACTGCGCGCAGGCACTCATGCACACATGAGCAATTGCTCATGCATGGGCAGGAGAGCTCCGAAGACCAGCTGGATTTCCTGCTGTAATTGCGCATGTGCACAGCGGAGGCCTAAAGATCAGGTGGGTCTCTGCAATCGTGCATGCGTGCATGTGCAATTGCATGTGCATGCTCAACTGGAGGTAAATTGGCTGACAGCTTGTGTGCCCAGCAAGATGGCTCTGTGTGCCACTTGTGGCACCTATGCCATAGGTTTGCCATCACGGGTATAGAGTCTCCTGCTTGAGCAGGGGGTTGGCCTAGAAGACCTACAAGGAAGGAATTCCAACTCTGTTATTTCTTATACTAGACTCAGTCTTTGAGAAACATTGGATTAGGAGACAGAGTTTCGATGACCAATAGCAGAGTTTGAGCTAGATTGCAACACTGATGTATTTCATTTAAAAAATCAATAATATATAAAAGATAAACCAAGGTCTAAGAAAGTTCATATGCAGCAAAAAAGGATGTTATAGGTACAGAGCATAGTTAAGAAAAGGAATCTGTGTTTCATCTATTATAGTTCCTTCTTTAAATTCAGATTCTAGCTGTATTTGCCACATTATTATATCCATGCACGTGGAAATCCCAAGACAAATCTATTTTAACTTTCATTTATCCTTTCTTTTAAAACTATACAGAAATACTTTGCTGCTAAAAAAGAACTCATACAGCAATGGTTGGGTTAAACTTGTCAGAGACATTTTAATACTGAAGATTTCATTTAATTTATGGCAGATATATTTTCCAAGGAGGAAAATGCTGATGCTATCTTGGTTATAAGCTTGCCACCAAAATGATTTAGATAGTTTTTTCCCTTTTCCATGCAGTATCAGAATAAAGCAGTTTTTTTTTGCAAGCAATGAATTATAACTGACACTTTAAATCTATTTTGTCTGTATCTTCTACTTCAGAAAAATGGGAAAACATAAATTGTCTGTGTGTGTGTGTGTAAGAGACTCTCTCTCTGTACACACATATACCCCCCCACACACATAAGTGCACATACACACTCAGGCACACTAAACACATATTATATACATATAATATATATGTCACATATACATACTTCGTTGAAAATGATTTATTTCCAGATAATGAATAACCCTTATGTAAGCCATTTTCTGAATAATAAAGGGCATGGAACAATTGCCAGGTTTTTAATTGATAATGTAAAGGTTATTAAGCAGCAAAATGACAATAATTTTATAATATAAAGTAATATTCAGTAAAATAAAATGAATCAAGAGCTTCATAATGCACCTAAAATACTACCTATGAGTTTGCTGTAAGTTAAAATTGATGTCTTTCTACTGATACTTTCCCTACAAGAACCCCTATTAGTACCTCATTTCCCAACTTTCCTAACTTATTTCCTAATTTATTCTCCTATCTTGTCTTGACTATTTTCTCTTGCCTACTACCAATCCTGGTCGCGGGTGGTTGCATAAGCATTTCACTGCATATCATACTATGTATGACTATGTATGGGACAAATAAAATTTGAATTTATTTTCACATGTGTGTGGAAAAACTGGCAAACTGTGAAATGAAAATAGGAATTGTGATCATTCTGGTCCACATTACTTACTTGTGTCTGCCCTATATCTGGCATTTCTTTTTATAATAAACTAAAGCAGAAACCTTATTTTGTTGGTTTTGAATCTGGTTAATTGAAGATGAACATTTCAGAATTTCTGATTATATCTTATTAAGCAAATGGTAATATTGAAGTCGGGTCACAGTAGTAATCCAGGTCTAGATCAAAACAACTAACCCACTGTAAAGAACTTTGCTAGAAAAGACAACCAAGTTTTTTCTTTTTTTTAACCAAACCAAACTAAATACATTTCAACAAAGTCCATGAGCAGGACATGGTCTCACTATTCTCCAAAAGAGAATACAATATGTAATAGTGGCCTTTTTCTGCCTACAATTTTATTACAAAACCTTGAATTCCAATGTTTCCAGAAAGAGCAGGGAGGCGACAACTCACAACGGTTCACGTTTCATATTTATTTTTATCAAAATTTATTCCAGAAGTATTTTGGAGCTGAGAGTATATGGAATTTGACAGCATATGAGTCTTGGGCATTGTCAGTAACAAAGCATCCATCTATATGAAAGTGAAGTACCTTCTTAAAGTGGTCTTTATGGTCTTAATTGGCTGCATCTATACAAAATTCCTATTACAAAAGATGAGTAACTGTTGTTCTTCTAGCCTAAAATATCTAGATATATTTTTTTCTAATTTTGTAAAATTATCAGTCAGAATAAAGATTTCAGTTTGTTTTTATTATTCTATTTTAGTTGCTCTACAATAGGTGCTTACATAATTTAAATATAACACATTATAAAACTCCATAAAATATTTTGTCTGACCACTAAATGATGATTTCTCTTTGCCTTTAATTTCCTTGTAATAATAAATTCATCAAATTCTGACAATTAATTGACTTAATTAAAAGCTAACAATTATGCTCTTTCATAGGTCAATATGTAGAGCTACTCAGATTAATAGCACAACTTGTAACATTAATCTTCTGGTATAATACAAATGACACTAGGTTGTGTATTAAATACCTTTTCAAGAAACAAAATAGAAGTTTAAGTGTACTTTAGTGGAAAGTAAGGATTATGAAAAGGTTAAATAAAGAAAAATGTTTTGGATTTGTGAAAATCCAGGTTGAAGCAATTTATATTAAAATGAACAACTTCTCATTCAACTACTTTTGTTTTAACATATATAATCATAAATTAACTTGCAGGACAATATTGTGTAAATCTTATAAACTGCTATTAAATGATAGTTATAAAACAAACTTGATTTGCTTTTAATAGTTTTTTTTTAAATAACAATGGATGGTTATTTTTTAAATAACAATTTATGAATGGAACAGAAGGAAAATTTATTTTGTGAAAGAAGTACATGATTAATCTTTCTGAAAAAAGAATTAATAGTCTTAACAACTACAGGCATGTTTGTTCATCTAGGTGGTATAATAGCACCAAGAGGAGACTGCCTATTTAAATGAACACTATGTTAATAACTGTATTCTGTGAACATTATTGTATGATCAATGCTTTTATGTTTTTTTTAAATTTATTTTTAATGACATTAGGTCTAACTCCGCTCAGTTCCATAATCCAATTCCTGACTGGTTTTCAGCTTCTATTTGCAGACACTAAAAGAAAGGAAGCGAAGCACATCTGGTTCTGCTTTTCATCCACCCTTGAAGTTGGGAAAATTTCTAAGTTTATGGAGTTTACATTTTGTAATCTACAAAATTTGGGATTCCATTGTCAGTGATATTAAGAAGCCTTGATCTTCCCTGTGATTGTTTTTTAGGAATTTAAAAACTGCTATCATATCTCCTCTTTTCAGAAGGCTAAATCTTTCCAGTTTCTTCAATCTCTCTCTTCATAAGTTTTTAATCATCTAATCATGATTGCTTCTCTTCTTTGAATCTGTTCTAATTTATCTGAATCTTTCTCAAAGTGTGATGTTAGGAACTGGAAATATTTACTTATGGTATAAATAAGCATACCAGAATAAACAAAACCTATACAGAATAAATCAAAACTAAGAAGTTTGTTTTTACTTTTATTTCTGTCTTATAAAGTATTTTGTACTGTGCAAATCTGATAAGCATTTTCTCTATCTTTTCATCCAGATTATTAATATAATTTTGGCAAAGTGCAGGCACGACGTCTGAACTTTCTGATTTAATACTTCATTCCAATTTGATGAGAAACACTTAATTAGCATTCTTTGTATATGATTATCACATTTAATTATCATCCTATTCAGCCCATATTTAATGATTGTTACTTATTTATCAGAAAATCATAGAGCAACTTGGAAAGTTAGTTATTGATTTAGAGGTCACCTGAGCCCAGAATGCATTTGACCTGTTTATACCAGAATAAATAACTCACTCATATTCCCTGACGTGGCTGACTTAAGCTATACAAGAAGCTTGGGAGAATGGACATGTTTTTGAGGATAAATGGTAACTGCATGGATCTTTAGAGGAATAACATTCTAGATAGCAGTTATCACAGCAGAGAAGGCATACTTCCTGTGTGGCAATATTTAATCTGCAAGATTTTACTAGATTGGAGGCGTTTACTGTAGGAAAAATATTCCCATAATTTCCTAAGGATTACATAATGATAAAAGTAAGATATTGTCAAGACTTGTTCTTGATAAATTTATGCTGATTTCTAGTGCATACTGTTTTAAAGGTACTTACAAAGTAATTTCTTTGGGATCTATTTTAGTGTCTTTTCTCCTTTTTGAAGATGGGGACATCTGACACTTCTTGTGCAGGATTTCACCCATTTTCCAAAATTACTAATGGCTAATATATCAACCAGGCTACCAATAGGTTCCTCAGTATCTTGCCTTGAAGATTTAAATTTATTCTGAATACATAATTCCTAATCCTTTAGTATGTTCCTAAGAATTTCATACTGCAATCCTCTGCCTTCAACCTTCAGAATTACCTAGTAGAATCATCCCATTTTTTCAGAGATGATGGGATGAGAAGTTGGTAAGTTTTTTTTTTTTTTACTTTTTAGTGCTTTGCTGTCTTCACTTAGTAATGACATTGATTCTTTCCTCTTCCTTTTATTTTAAATATATCTAAAGAAATCTGTTATTCTTATCATCCTCAAATTTTAGATCAATCTGAGCTTTAATTTTTTGATAAAGTGCCACCTATCGGTACTATTTTTTGGTGACACATGGTTTTCCTTAATCTTTCTTGTTTTTTTTTAAAATAAGATTTTCATAATGCTTTTTGTGCAGTGCATTTTGTTCTCTTCTTTTCCCTCATTAAAATTATTTGCAAATTATATTTTAAATATCTCTTCTTTTTAGAAATTCCACCAATTAGACTACTTTTTCCATTTATTTTTTCCATTATGGAATCCTATTCATTATTGGTCTGCATGTATCAAGTACATTTTAAAAGACCAATTATGTATCACAATCAAGTATATTTAACTGATGGGAATTTCACCTTACTGTACCTGGTACTTCCATTTTCTTGACTAACTCTTCTCTACTGGTGAATACTGGTGTCCTCTCCCATTCTTCAAACATAAATGTTGTCAAATGCAAAAGTTATTAATTTCGTAGAACCACACCTTACAATGTTTGTCTACCATCAGATGTTGCATTACTTATTCTTATAATTTTTGAAAATAACAGTGAAAATAATTAGATAAAATAAAGTGTGCTTAATTGTATAATTTTTATACACTTCATCTTTCAAAGAAAAAATTCTAGGTTGATTTAGATAATGTGTACAAGAAACAACTCTACTTATAAAAATACTTCTTTGCTATAAAAAACGAGAACATGGGCTAGAAAGTGTTTTATTTTCTTATTTTCAATCTAGTTTTCAAGTTACATTAAGTATAGTAACTCAATAACTATATTACTCAAACTAAACAACATAATGGAGTAGCATCAAACAATAGCAGAAACAGTACTACCATAAATTACTATTTTTACAGGTGTACAAAAATCACATATATAGTTTTCAGAAGATAGCAATGCAGCTCTGTGACCTTTAATTTTGCTTCCAGAAAAAGCAATGGTATAAACATATATGTGGGATTATATTCTTTTTTAAAACACTTGTGCTAAAGAAAAAAAGAGAAAACCTATTTTTCCAATGGTAGAATCTATACTAATAACTGACAATACCTTCTCAAATCAACCAAAATCGTTATTTTTATAAAACAGTAAACAGAAATGTAACAGGTGGGTGCTCCTGGTTTGATTCAAGGTATAGACTTTTCACCTTAGCAATGGTGCTGAATATTGCTAATTTTCCTTCTCTCTTGATATACAATTTATCCTCTTAATGGATTTGCTTTTTCCTATGGTAGAATCCATACTAATAACTTACAACAGCTTCCCAACCAAAAATCGTTATTCTGACAGAACAGTTAACAGGTGTAGCAGATGGGTGTTACAAGAAGCAGCTGTACATAACTAGTAGGGAATGCTCCTAATTCAGTTTAGTAGCCTTTTATAAGCTAATCCTCAGAAAAAATTTACTGTGTATTTTTCTTCAGAAGGTGAATGTTCAGTTAAGGCAATATTATTAGTCAAATTGGATAGTCAAGCAGACTTTTCATCATAACTCTATGGTATATCTGAATAAATATATTTAGAAAAACTCTGTAAGAACTAACATTATAGTAATATTTGATTTCCAAACCATAGATCTATGCTCATAACACCAGATCGGCATGGATATGAGCTATCTGTGGTCAAATAAGACAAAATGACGGTTTATGCTGTCAAAAATGGTGGCGAGAATTTAAAAAAAAGAAGAACAAAAAATAGCTTTCCTAAAAATCTATCAAGCAATTTTATTCAGTCACTGATTAGCAAATAAAACAAGGAAGTCATAATTATTAAGGATAAACATTAAAAAAGTTCTAAAATATATAAAACAATTAGAATAAATACTATAACATACTGTGCATACTATATAACTATTTAGCTATGGTCCAAGAAGCAAAATCAGATTAATCTGGTAACAACTACTTAATATAAAACAAGTTGGGACAATCAATATATTTAGTAATGAATGGAGGTAATGCCTTCTGGACATTAGCATACAGGGGACAATACAAAATAACATACATTGTTCCACTGTGAAAATATTCTCTGTTCAAAGGGAATCCTTCAGGATCTCCCTTAAGTAATTTTTATTGGGAGTAATTGAATCCGGTGAAAAATAATGTCCTTGTAAATTTTGGAGTTGTTATATGACTAAAATAACTGGATGGTTGGAGAAGAAATGCAGAATAAATTAAGAAGATGTTCATACATCAAACTGATAAATATGCTTGCAGTTCTAAATCAATGGCCCACTGTTTGAGATCAGATGTTCATAGCTCATCATGGTAATGGCTAAATACAAAAAGCCATAAAAGTTGCAATTTGGCAAGTACTGTCCAATACCAGGAAGACTGAGACTGCATTTTCTCCTACAGTACTGAGGCATCAAGAAAATTACATCAACAGAATTGCTTACTTTATCAGGGATAGTTATATAGCTGGGTATCATCAGCATACTCATCCCATTATAGATGACCTTGCTAACCAGCTTCATGTAGATATTAAAGAGAAGCAGAGAAATTAACAAACCCTATGGCATTACACAAAGTAGGAATTTTTGCTCCCAACAATACCATTACTTCTACTTCTCATGAAAAAAAGATGAACATCAACAAAACATATTGTACCTATCCATGTTGCAGAACAATACCATCCTTGATGGTATCAAAGGTCAAGTACAGCAAAAATGGATGCATTCCTTCCATCTCACTTCTACCAGAGGCCATCTAAAACCATGACCAATATTGTTTCAGTTTTGTATCCACTCTTGAAATCTAACTGAAAAGTATCCAGATAATCCATTTGAATCATCTGAAGTTTCTCTATAACCATATTCTCAAAAATTCTAGGAGAAAAATTATCCAGTATATTTGGTTCTAGTAATAGCTCCTTTTGGACTTCAAGAATTGATATAACAAAATGAATCTGTAAAGTGCTTGGAAATTTGTTTTTCTAGTGACTCAGAATATGAAGAGGAAAATAACTGTTTGGCATCAATCTGTCTGTAAATTGGTAGAGAGCTAGCAGGAACTTGGATTGCTACATCATCTACTTAGGCAATGTGGAAACAAAAAAAAAAACACTTGAAAAGTTTCAAGTTTTACAATTCACAACTCTCTTTTATTCCTTTGGATTACAGTCTTCCAGAATCATTCCAAAAGAATCTTCTGGCAAGGAACATTGCTTCAAGATCAAAACTAGTTTTTCCATTTTATGCATACCTTAACTTAAGGTATCTGACTTCAGCTATTTTTTGGAAGGAGTCTGATAAAAATAACTCAATGTTGATTTCAACCTAAATTTTCTTTCATATGGTAATCTTTATCTAAAACTATTCAAGCTTAGGTTATGTTTTAGGAAAAGAAAATTAGACAGAGGTAAGTGTAGTAGAATATGAAAATAGTAAGGAATAGCTCAGCATATTTTGTATTTTATTTTGTAACTAATTAACCTCTCTTTAAACTCCCATTGTTCTTATGATAAGAATTCAAAACAATTCTGCTTCATAAGCTTTAAAATGGAATTTATTAATCTATATAAAAAATTGAACAAACATATTAATCTTTGCCTAAACTACTCTTGCTTGTTGCAATGATCATTATCAAGTTATATCAGATAGCCCTGCAAAGAATGTAAAGTGTGTGCTTCTACTGTTTAACATTTCTTCTATATCGAAAAATTAATTATAATATTTCTTTTAAAAAAATCCTTAAATGGGAGTAAGTTTTAAGAAAATAGTTTGGTCGACCAATTATTTTGAAAACATAATGAATCATGCACAATAGTCCTTTCACATTTCTATATATAGGGTTATCATTTCTGTTGCTTGGGGATCTCCAGGAACTGATTTTAATTATTCTTGCTAACACCCTATCAGCATATATTTAAGGACATGCAAATCACAGAAAAACATAAGATTTTTCCATTTCTCATGGCATATCTCTCATTGGGATAATAATTCTGTTCTGAGCTAATGAAACAAAGTCTCATCTGTGAAAAAAACCTACACGAAATTCAGATTAAAGTCTTTATGAATATGTTTTCTTTCTATCTAAAGGATATATCCCTCCAGCTTTTCTGGGGACAAAGCAATAATTCCTGGAAAGAAATTACTCTTATTTTGTCGAGTCAACTGGCAACTGATCGTATCTTGCAGCACTGTTCTGGCAATTAAAAAGAAAGCTAAAAAATACAAATCAGTACAAAGCCTATGTGTTGGTTGGTTGAAATCAAGTTCTTGCAATGATTAAAAATGCTGCTGTAAATTCATCTCTTTGATTGTAAGCTCTGATCAGGCTTTCTGAATATATGCTCAAATATTTTAAACAATGTGAACTAAGCAATTCAATCTTTAATTCCTAAATATCTTCAATAATTAAAAGTGCAAAATTGGGCATGGGTCAGCTCGATTGTTACAAGAACGAAAAGGAAAAAGAAAAGGGAAAGGGAAGTTTCAAATCCTGATGGCCATATTCAAGATTTACAAAAGCTATTTAATAATATTCCAGTGGAAGAAAATACAGAATTTTTTATAAAAACAGGATTTAAATCAGTGCAGATTTGGCATAGGAACTGCACTGAACAGGAAAGGATTGGGACAATTTTGCCCTTCCCCTTTTCTTCCTCCCCTTACCTCAAATTTTTATGCATGAAGATTCAATAAATCTATTTCTACTGTTCTATAGCTTTAATAATTCTTGATATTTACTATAATTCTTTTAAAGAATGTGGCTCTAGTATTCCATACAGATGCTAATGTTTAATTTAAACATTAAACACACATTGAAAACTTGCTACTTGAAAAAATAAAGAAAATATCTTTCTGTAACAATACATTTGAATATATTATGTTAACTCTATCAGTTTTCATATATCATCCTCTACTCAGGATTCAGCTGAAAATTACACAAGCCATAAATTAGCTTTAAACAAGCTTTGAATCAGACAAGCTAGTTTTCAAATTAAAAAGCCGTCAGTATATTACAAGGTGCTGTCATTTTATTACTGCAATCAATTTTATGTGGCCTGAGGTATACGGAAAATGGATTCTCTCTTCATTTGCAAAGGTTTTATCTCCTGCACCAGGCTCTGAACTACTTGACTGCAGTAATGAATTTGAAACCCAAGTTACAAACAAAGACTTTTATAAACAGAAAAGCCAAAGAGAGTGGCTACTTTGTAGAACCGCAAAATAGAAAAGCGGTTTCTTGGAAGACAAACTATGATAAAAGTTTTGGAGAAAAATGTTTTAATTTTTTGTTGAATTTAAAATGCAGTACAATTGTATAATCTATTCTGCTTGTTGTTCTATAAATCTGAAAGATGTGCCTTAAAAACCTCTTGTGAGTACTATACATCACAAAATCATCTTGATCAAGTGTGGATTTTAAATGGTAATTTAATTAGAATGGTTTCAAGATTTGTAAGAAAATTATTAGGGTATATGTAAATTATAGTAACACATGTTACTTATTCATCAGAAAAATGCTTGTACCTCAAGACATATTTTGTATTGTATCATTAAAAGATTAAGTGATCAAACTTTCACTAATATGTTAATACTATAGTGTGTGTGAATTCTGTTCACACAAGCTACAGGAAAGCGCAAAAGGTATCAGGTCCAATTTCCAGTATTTCCAATAGGCTTTTGAAGGAATTATTAAACAGATATGCAAGATAATGTCCACTACATACTATATTGTTTATGGTAGCTTCCTATGGAGAGTAAATAAATATGAGTTGGCATGCAGCCATCCAAAATATTTAGTTTTGAAAATGCTCATTTTCATCATGAGGAAGAACTTCTTTCCACAGGCAATACGGACACTAAATCAGATATCACAAGAACACTAAGGATTATAACAGGAACCATGATTGT
>JAEANM010015771.1:0-13509 GCA_017656035.1 Myanophis thanlyinensis
AACCCCCGCAGATACCAGGAAGATTGCCACACCATCCTCGAGCAAGTTCAGCACACAGCGGCGGAAAGCTCGGACCGTGGCATCTTCAGCACCTTGGTTAGCATTAATGGAACTAATGATGGCAAGAAATTACACAGGCCTCCCCAAATGGCTACCTGGGACAATAACCAAGTCGACCGGGCCCAAGTCATACGAAATTAAATTAAAAGATGGACGCACCTGGCGAAGGCACATAGATCAACTTCGCGGGTGCCCCACGGAGACAAACAGCCCGGACGACAAAGAAACCGAAGCCGACCAACGCACCGAAACAACAAAAGACCCGACGCACCACTTACCTCGGGCCTTCCTTGCAGACAGACCAGCCGCCGAGGCCCCACAGCCGCAGGCGGCAAGGCCGCAACCATCTTCACCGCTGCGGCCGGAGCCAAGGACCACAGAGGCCCCCGGCACGTCCACTCCAGCCAGCGGCAGCAGCCCGAATGAAGTGAGCCTGCGCCGTTCGACAAGAGAGCGGCGCCGCCCAACTTACCTCAACGATTACGCATGCGCACTAGGACATTCCCGAACCATCCGTTCAGGAGGGGAGGGGTGTAGAGTATCGCGCATGCGCACTTCGCTTCAATATTCCGGACAACAGGGCGAATCCTATTGGCTGTTGCACCAGCCAATAGGAATTCAGGGATTCTGAAGCCGCGGCAATTATAAAAGCCGCGGCTTGCCTTTTGCTCGCTCTCTTGCTTCGGGATCTTCGATCTCTTCAGAACCTACTTGACTCCAGCGGCCGGATAGATCCACAAGGTCTATCCGTGCCGGAATTAAAGTAGCTTAACCGGACCATCACCTCTGTGTCGTTCTTGTCGGGTCTGGTCAATCGGGGATAGAACAAAATATATGCATTTTGGGTTTTATGATAAGATGGAAATATAACCTGATTGCTATTTTTCAACCTTCTAAAATATTGCAGTTCTGAAGTAGTTTCCACAGGTATTTTTTTTTTAACTGTGGAGTTAATTCAAACCAGTCTGTGCCTAGTCTGATAATTCATTTTATTACCTTATACTATTTCTTACTTGAGATTTATATGAAAGAAAAGTGAATGAAGCAAACTTTTGTGGATAACCAAGAGCCCCCCAAACCCTAAAATTCACTTTACTGCATACTCTCAGTTCATGTTTATCTTCTTATAAAATTTATATTATTGTAAAGTATTTTCAGGTTCAGTGCTTCATGCTTATTTTGTCCAGGACATTTTCTTTAGGCTAAAAACATTTTCCAAGGTCCATATGTCTGACTCTGTATTTAATCCTGTTGCAATTTTACAATCTGCATCTTTATCAACGTATTATAAGACATGTGTCTTATAAATCTCTCTGAGTGTAAAATATATATGCATTCCCCCCACCTCTCTCACATACATTTTTCTTCATTTTGGCTAAGCTGTTCAGTTCTATCAAGCCATCACAATCCTCGCTTACTCTAAACTATGTTATTCATGTGAAAATAATTTTCTCCACAGCATCACCAGTTCGACACATAACATCAGTTTCCCCTTCTGCTGGAAGATCTCCAATGAAGGTACTGTTCTGCCTTCAATATATTTAGAAGCAGAAGTGTACTGTTTATTTCTTATAATTTAGATTAATTGTGGCTGACTTTTCATCTTCAAAACATAAATGTGTATTTATGCCTTTCCATTTTGTGTGGTGTGATGGGAATAAAAAACTAAGTTTTTTAGTCATTTCTGTTCTGATGAACAAATAGATCGTGTAAAGGTTCATAAAGACAATAGGCTGAATACATTCAGGAGACAGTGGTCATAAATTGGAATGAATATAAAATTAATTTCTTAATCTTAATTTCTCTCACTCTATCCTATAACATAACAGCATATCCATGCAATTTCAGGAGCATTCACAATGGATGATTGCTGTTCAAAATATACCTGTGTTTCTCCAAAAAGGCCGGGTCTCATTTTCTTTTGATTCCCCCCCCCCAAATGGCTAGGCCTTCTTTTTGGAGGGTTCTAATTATTGACTCACCTCATGGCAGTGGCACCCATAGCCCCGCCAAGCAGGAGCCCGCTGTTGGCCCACTTCTCCTGCGGCCACTTGCTGCAACTCACATACATTGCCCCAGCCTCTGTTTTGCCTTCAGATGCCTTCCATAAAGCCCTCTGCAGACAATAACAGAGCTCCAGATCACCCCAGAGCTCTATTATCAGATGCAGAGGGATTTCCGGAAGGCATCTGAAGGTGAAATGGAGGCTGGGTGATGCGTGTGAGTGGCGGCAAGCATCCACAGAAGCAGCGGCCATAGAATAAGGCAAGGCAGGTGTCGGGGTGTGCGAGGCCTGGTAAGTAGGGCAGCACTACTCCCCCCATACCCATCCTAGCTTATTTTTTTACCTGTGTGCCTCGCCCACCCCCTGCACCCCAGGGTGGGTCTTAATTAAGGCTAATTTTGTAGGTGGGGCTTAATTTCATTGCATAGGCTCAAAAACGTGATAGGGCTTCAAGGTGGGTCACCTTTTTGGAGAAACAGGTATTAAATTCTCCTTTTTAAGCAATAGAGACACTTTCAAGTTTTTTGAGTTATGATTTCTTCCAATATTCATAAGTTGTTGAATTTGCTTTTGTCTCTCTTTCTCTTTAGCTTTATAGTACCACTAATATTGCATAGTTCACTTGTCTACTATATTAGCTTTCTGTGATCTGATATACTAAATATAGATTGGGTGCTTGTAATTTAAAAGTAGATACAAACTACAGTAATTCAAGATTTTATAGTATCAGCACCATTCAGTTTCTGATGTTCAAACCACAAAACTGTTGTGTTGTAATAATAAGTATTGTTATAACATGGACAATAGCAGGGGACCCAGAACTAATGTAAAGGCATGTTCCTCTACTTCCTCTTCCCTCCTAGTCTCTTCTATTTCCAGACTAATTTTTCTTTTCTAAACTCAGGGTTCTGTGCAATCATTTTCACCATCTCCTATGGACTACCATTTGTCTGGGCTCGTTTCCATCTCTCCAGTCTTGTCGGGAAGTTACAGCAGTGGCATTTCTTCACTTAGTCGATGTAGCACATCTGAAACATCTGGTTTTGAAACTCACATCAATGAACATCCAGTTCCTCTTTCTAATTGCAACATTTCCGAAGAGCCAATAAGAAAAGAGAGCAAGACTCCACCACCTTATAGTGTTTATGAGCGGACTCTGAGGCGTCCTGTCCCACTACCTCACAGCCTTTCCATTCCCATTTCTACAGATCCACCAGCATTACCCCCAAAACCTTTGTTGGTCAGACCAAGCAATTTGGAGCACAGCAGCAAGAAAACAGAACAGGTGCCTCGACCTAGGCCTCTTCCACGAAAAGTCTCTCAGTTATAAATAAAAGTCAAAAAGTCATTTTTTTGAGGACTTAAATGAAAAACATATCTAATATAGGCACTTTAATATTTTTCACAAATATTCCCAGTGATTTTTAAAAACTGCTTAACTTTAAGTGCTTAACAAAGTACTAGCTTAAAAAGCCAAAACCTAGAGGCAATGAGACTGAATATTCTGTACTTTTTTAACATAGCATACAGCAAATGTGATTCTGCATATAAATTTGAAACTGGAGCCTAGCTGTTCAAACAACATCAAAGCATACTTTCCCTTGAAAGCCTTGTATTAGTGCAACAGTGTACTTTCTGACAGAATAAAATTTGACTGAAGCTATTGAATCCAATAAAGCTCATGTTGTGATCACATTGCACTGGAAAAGGTCCTATTACAAAAATGTTGTAGATGAATTTCCAGGAAAAAATTGTTTCAGTTGCTTTCTTTCTACTGACATGTTATTACGTTTTATTCAAAATTTGTATGTATATTGTTGGAACTTGTCTATTAGAGATCCTTTTTCTAGCGTTTAGTGGTTAGTTTACATGCTTGTAGACTTTGCCACCTCCCATTTTATTTTATTTTAGATAGGCGCAATTTACAGTTCCATGAAGATAATACACGTTAATAATGATTGTATTATAGAAAATGTAACCAATATGTACAATTTTTTTTAAGATCATTGACTTCAGACACAGAAACTAACTCCTCAGATTATTTTAATAGCCAAAATGAATAAGTTATTTTAAATGTGAATGAAGAAAAAAACACTGTCAGACTCTTAAGATGAAAATGCTGAAAGCAACTGAGTGCAAGCAAATGTTCACAAGAATGAGACTATTTACAAGTAGAATTAATTGTAGCAGCAAATTTTTAAAGACAAGATTCAGCCTTGTTATTATATATAAATTTTCCGAATGAAAGTTCTTCCATTCCGTTGCTCTATATTCTACTGAAAAAATGTGGAGAAAATAATATAAAGGATAGTGATTTAGATGATGGAAAGAGAGAAGTTTTTAGGGTACAGACTGAAAACTTGTTGGCATCTAGAAGGAATCCAGATTTCAGCCCCAATCCTGCAAAATGTTTTCTCTGAAAGTGCTCTTATTCATCCCAGATGGAGCCCTAATTGGTATTTTGCTAAAAAGCTCCTGTGTTTTTGAAAGCTCATGCTTAGTTATATAACTGTATAAACTAAAAGTAAAAACAAGTGTACAGATAATTTTTCCGTTTCTTATCCCCCCCCCCCAAAAAACTTACTGTTTGTAGTATTTGTTTGATATCACGTGGTTTGTACTTTTCAATTGTACCATTAAAGTTACCTCCCTGTTTTGTTGGGAAACTTGCATTGGTTTTATCACTTTATCTTGTTGATAAGGTTTAACTGGAACATTATTGACCACTTTTTATATGAGAAACTCTCAGCAGGTATATGCTATTAAAGGTAGCTATAGAAGTTTTATATAATAAATGTTCAAGTATTTTTGTACATAACTGGTTAATTTTAATAAGTACAATTATGTTGGGGGGAGGAAAGCAAATGGTTGTGTATGCAGTAAGATTGTTATAATTATGCCAAATACTTTATGTAATTGGGTGAACAGGGACATAGGGAATAATATTTGTACATATGTGTTTTAACAGTAATACTGCCATATTGATTCTACAACTTTGAATGTCAAAAATATATTAATATATGTTGAAATAATTATGTTTAGCAAAAGTGTTTACAACTGGAAAAAGGACATAAAATTTAGGTTTGCAGGTTGCTGATTTTGAGGCCTGAGATTTTTGAATTTGCTCGATCATAACATTTTTTGTGTCTGAATAACTACATTTTTGGAGTCATTAGCTACATATTTATGCTTTTGAAATATATTGTAATTTAAATAGTCACAGACTGGATATTAGATCCACTTTGATCCCTTCCTATATTGTATTTAGAATTAAATCTGTGTTTGCCTGATGCTTCAGCTTAGACTGAATCAGTATTATTTGCTGCTTGTCCATTTTTAAAATATACTTCAGAGTAAGCAAATTTTTTACTCATGTACACATATTACTGATGTCTGCTTAGCAACAAAACATTTTAATGTAGTTTCTTTACAGATAATTTTGTTAATATTATTGGTTAATAAGATAATATTGGTTGTTGAGAAATCATAAATACAAAATAAAATTCATTGAAATTCATTGTCCAGTTTTATTTTCTGCTGAATGGTGCATTAGAGATCAATTTGTGAGGAAATTAAAATAAATTCTTATTTTTTATTAGGCTTCATATATATGATTTTAAGAAACAAAGATAAAACTGAATATATTTTTGTTCCCTCTCTCCAACACAGTTCAATTCCATAATTTATCTTATTTATTAACATTTTCTTGATATCCTAGTCAAATGATTCTGGGTGATAAACTCTATCCAAACTACAATAAATAACAAGAAAACCACATAAAATCAAGTAGCCTGCTTCTATTGTCACTAAGTGAAATAATTGAAAATCTACCTATATATGTATATAGCGTCTGAGGACCATGAGCCTTTCAGAGTTTGCAGCATGCAAACATATTCACAAGCATACACAAGTAAATGAAGCAGGATCCAGTAACTTCTTTATATACAAATAACATGAAGTAAAATATATAATACCAAGGCAGATTTCAACGTGGTAGCAAATACAAGCAGAGGAGAGAACATTTCAGTTCAGAGCTGTAGCACGCCAACTTGTTTCAGTTTCTAAGCTCAGCACAGACTGCCTGCCTGCCTATTCTGCACATGCACAGACATCATGTACACAACACTTGTGCATGTGCAAAATTCATGCATGTGCAGTTGTGCCTTCCCCACACCACTGACCGCCACCCTGCCAGCACGCCTCCAGCTGCCAGCAGCTTTGGGGGCGATTTCTTGGGCAGCCGCCCTTCTCCACGCTGCTGCTGGCGGCTTTGGGGGTGATTTCTCTGTGGGTCGCCCTTCCCCATGCCGCTGCCAGCAGCCTTGGCGATTTCTCGGGCGGCTGCCCTTCCCCACGCCGCTGCTGGCAGCTTTGAGGGCAATTTCTCAGGCGGCTGCCCTTCCCAACGGCGTTGCCAACAGCCTTGGCAATTTCTCAGGCGGCCGCCTTTCCTCACGCCACTGCCAGCTGCCCTCCCAGCATGCCTCTGGCTGCTGGCAGCTTTGGGGCTGATCTCCAGGGCAGCCGCCCTTTTCCATGCCGCCCTCCCAGCATGCCGCTTGCTCCTGGGGGCTGGTGGGGTGATCTTTTCCTGGGTGGCTGCGCTTTTCCAGGCTGCCCGCCTGGCACACCACTTGCTCTTGGGGGCTGGTGGGGCAATCTTCCAGGCAGCAGTCCTCCATGCTGCCCTCCCGGCATGCCTCCTCCTGCTGGCAGCTTTTGGGCAATCTCCCGGGTGGCTGCCCTTCCCCAGTAGCACCCTGCATTTTACTGGTGGCTGGCGGGGTGATCTTCTCATGGGGCAGCGGCATGTTTTTAGAGCATGCACAATTGCACATGGCTGTAGTGCCCTGTTTTTAGTGCATGCGCAGTCACAGTCATGCACACATGTGCAGTATGTTAGTTGGGCTGACTGCTGGCATGCCGGCAGAGATGGCTCTGCATGCCAACTTGGGCACACGTGCCATAGGTTCGCCATCACAGGACTAAACCATGCTCAGGCTCCTTGCTGACTCCTTGCTCACAGTAAATACTGTTTTAGTCATAAGTCAGATCCCATTGGCTGATCTGTTGCTATGTCTCTTCCAGTCTAAACTATCACACTCTAAGAGAGCCTCATGTGTATTGTCAGATACAACCAAGAAAGCCTACTTTTTCAAATGCACTTTATGTCAGGCTGGAATCTTAAGGAGAGGCTCTGGATAATCCAGCTGCACAGGCTGTATCATTTGGTATGGTTGGTTACCATCATATTTAGGAATTTATACATATGTCTGGCACTTTGAATTAAAATCAGAAATCTGTCAATATAATGCCTGTAAAAATTATTTGAATGACCTGCATAATTCAGTTTGGATGAGAATATTTCAAATACAGAAAAGCATTTGATTATATAGAATAATGAAATGACACTAATCCTAGAAGAAAGTGACAGCTGAAGGTTGCATTAGACTTCTGCATCACTGCACATGACGGAACATATAGTATGTGTCATTCAGAAATGGTTGCAAAGTTGTTGCACCTATACTTTTGCAAATGTTAATGTTTAGGGGACACTCGAACAATAAAGCAAGAAGTTGGATCAACCAATCAGCATGCAAGACACATAACTCCACACAATATATAGTTGAGATTTGGGAGATGTGTGTGTCAGCCCATCTGCAACCATCTACACTTGCCTATCAACCCCTTCACAGTATAGATATGTGTTGATTCCTATGTGCACTTACAGAGAACTCCAAATCAAGCTTAGCTTAACAAAAAACATGTCATTTCATGGCAATATTCTACCAAGGAATTTGGAACAAGGAAAAAAACCATGAAGAATGTTAAAACCAGTCCCTCTGTCAGCCTCTGAATTTCCCTTTGGAGCTTGCTTTTGGCTTCCATAGCAACAGGGAGGGGGGAGCTTAATATTGCAAGTTGGGAAGCGAGCTGATGTGTGGAGGCCCATGAGAACCAAAAGGGAGGTGTCTTGCCAAGTGAAGATGTATATGCCTGATCAAGGTCAACTGTCTCAGGACTGCAAATGGACAATAACACCTGCAGATGTATTCCACATGACACAATGAGGGATGAGACTTGGATAATCATCCCTGGACCCTGGAGTGTTTTGGGGACTCTTTCAATATAGGCTTTTAGCACAGTTTTTGCCCAGACCTTTCTTTGCTTACTCTGCATTCACTTCAAATGCAGTAAAAGTACCTCTTCTCTAACTCAATGGAGTTGGGGGTTTTCTTTCTTGGGACTTGAAGGAGACAGACCTGACATTAAGCAAAGTCTGCTTTATCAGCCAACCTGGAGATCTAATCTACCATTGGGGCTGTGCACAACATGTTGAACCCTGGCAGAGATCAATAAGATCGGGGGGGGGGGGAGGGATCGACTTCTGCCATCCTGCATCTATACCAGGAGGAGATAGAGCAGCTGGGAGAATTATAGCTGGAGGAGAGAGCAGTTCGTCCTAAATGGTTGCTGGAAGTAGGTCGCCCAGAGGAGCCAGAGGAACTTCACCCTTGGGTGACGTTGAGCAGACACCGGCATGGAGAGGAACCCAGGGTGGAGGCTGACGGAGAAGACCTTCTGCTGACTCATGCTTTGCACCTGTTACATGAGGCTTTGGAGAGTCGGAAAGCCCAGGAGGCCTTCACATAAAAGTTTCCAGCCAGCCCGTGAAGAGATCAAACAAGCTGCAGTGGGAGCTGGCGTTGCTGACATTCCAACCAAAATCCCAGCCCAGCAGGGGCCTGCAGCAGGAGCTATCCCAGCAGTGGCAGCCGCTGCAGCTCAAGCCCCACCAGTGGGGGGGGGAGGAATCCCCCAGAGGCACCAAATTCCAAACATTCTCAGCTGGGAGTAAAATACGAAGGGGATCCGAACACCATGGGATTCTTTCTAGCTCAAGTTTGGAATCACATGCAAGAGTATGGTGAGGATTTTGCTAATGAAGCAGCCAAGGTGAGATGTGTCACCATGGCCCTGGAAGGAACTGCAGCAGAATGGATGGTCTCCCTTCACAATGATGAAAGACTAGGACCAGGATGAAAACCATGAGCCAAGGATGGAGGTCAGTAGCCAAATAGACTCAAAAGTTCGGGGGGCTGGTACACCACATGCATGGCTGGTCCCCAGAGGCCCTGATGGAATGTTACAAAGATTTAAACTTTACAGGACTATAAGGATGATAAACCTACTTACTAAAAGGGGCTAAGGAGCTGGAGAAAGGGAGAAAAAGAAAAAGAAATCAATTGTTTTGTTTTCTGAATACTTAAGAATTATAATTCAAAATTGTGAGAATTGTGCTTCTGCATAGGAGAGTGAACATAATATTGGGCATACAAATAAATATGAAGTTGGATTATAAATGAATAGAGGGAAGAACAAAGAATTTATAATGTTTCAACAAGAAGAAATGGACAGTT
This sequence comes from Myanophis thanlyinensis, assembly GCA_017656035.1. NCBI lineage: Eukaryota > Metazoa > Chordata > Lepidosauria > Squamata > Homalopsidae > Myanophis > Myanophis thanlyinensis. The sequence goes on from JAEANM010015771.1 coordinate 9,487, forward strand.
GGGAGGAGTTGATATTGTCTATGTGAGACATATGGGAAATGATGAAAACAGAACATGAGGGCTTAATCCTCAGGTTGGAGACTATGGATAAAAAATGGAGACTATAATTCAAGGAGAGAAGAAGACAAGACAAAATATTCAAGTTGAGGGAGAAATGAATAAAATGTTGTTATAAAGAGAAAAAGGGGGATTCAAAAAATGATACAAAAAATGCAAGAGGCATAATGGTAAAAAAAGAGAGAGAAGAAGTTAGACAAAGAAATAGTATCTGGAGAAGAGTTAAGGAGGAAACTGAGGCTCTGGTAATCCCATGAGGTAAAGAGGTAAAAGAAAAAATAGACATGTTGAAATTGAAATATAGGAGAAGGAACGGGGTGAGAGGAAAATTTAAAACAAATAAATTAAATGGTAATAAAATCAGAAACACAATGAGAAAGTATTTAACACATAGGCAAGTCAAGGTGAAAATAATATGGTTAAGGAGGAGAGATGACGGTTAGATTTTTTTTTTAAAGATAGAAAGAAGGCAGTGGAATTAGATAAAAGGAGAAAGGGAGAGAAAATTAGGGGAATAATATTGTTAAACACATAATCTTTTTATTGTGCTCTGTGAATATTAATACAAACTCAATATGAAATTAAAGAAACTTTTTAGAGAAGAAGATATAATATATGTAATTGTTAAAAATGTTTAGAGTTAAGAAAGGTTTTATAATGACTTTTAAAGGTATTGACAGACTTATTAAATCTAGAAGAGGAATGGTATAGAAACAACATCGAAATAACTTGAAAAATGTGTAATATGATTGATATTTTAACTATTAGAATATTTTTAAAGTTAACTTAAGAGAAGAAAAGAGAAATGGATAATAGAGATTGGTACAATTTTGAATTGATGAATTTTAGGTGGAAAATGGGAAGAATATATTCAAGAGAAGCAAAGTAATTAGACAAGAATATAATGGGAAATGTAGAGGAGAAATTTGAAAATGTTTGTACCAAAAATGATTAATACTATGTGATATAATCAATGATCTAAAAGATATCCAGATAACATGCTGAAAACACAAAGATAAGTTGTCTTGAAAGAAAAGATATGAAATTATGGAATTTTTATTATGTTTATCAACTATTTTTATGTGGAAAAACATTTGTATATTTGATTATATTACAAATAATAATAATAAAAGAATAGTAAAACAATATGTCAGATTCTGAGTTCCTGGGAGAAAGGCAGTATATAAATCTAACTTTGTATACATTTTATGTAAATAAAAGAAAAAGATTAACATGAGGCTCTTAATTCCTTTTTTGCCCAAGAGTGAATATTGTGCAACATGTTTATTTCATCTGATTTGCATGTTTTACCTGCAAAATCAGTTAGAATTAGGATTAGTGGTGTCAGTCAAGGTTTGATAGTAATCTTTGTGAACACACTATAATCATAAAAATATTGTACCAATTGATTATGTTCATGGCAAGCAAAGAGTTTTGGTCATGAGATTTTAATACTACTGGAGGAGAGGGATGGAACAAGACTGGAACAGACCATAGAAACTAAATATGCAGATTGTTTTTTATATGCAGATTATTTATTTCATTTTATTTATCATATCTGATGCATTGAAGATTATTGATTTCCGAAGCACGTAAAATATCAGAAATTAAATAAAGTGGAAGTTGTATGATTCAAATCCTGTGCTGGTAGACCAATCTTTGCTATCATACGAAGAAAAAAGAGGACCCTGAAAATGATGTGGCTGCTTCATTAATCTAGCCTTAACTGTTTCAATGCTTTGTAGATGCTTGAAAAAAAAAACCTAATTAATTAATCTAATTAATTTGATTATTCAGTTGATCCTGGGAAAAAAAATCTAAAAAGTGTAGAAAATATAATACAATAATATAATACTAACAAGAAATAAGAAAAAAAGATTAGTAACAGAAAACAGGTTGTTTTTACATTAAGCCTAGTGCATTTCTTCCCAATCGTTTATGTAACATGCACATGCAGTTAGTTTTTATATAGTGTTCGTCCTGTCACCCAAAACCTCATAAAATGAAATTTAACTCACAATATGAAAATAGTAAAACAAATAATGATACCTTTTCACGGCTGTTTGTAATTTTAACTAAGTCTGTTGCCTTAAATCCTTGGCAAGCAATCCTTGCATTATCCCATGTATCTTTTTTAATGTTTTCCACATAATAACATGCTTTGGAAAAATAATGCCACTGGGGTAGTTTTGGACATATGCCTGTGAAAACTTAAAGAAAAAGCAGTTGTATGAAGCAATCCTTCACATGGTTACATGTGGGAACAGAGGTCAAACAAGAATATACTTGAAGATGTGTGCACAATTTCTGGATTGTCTTGAACTCATATCTCCTATTGAATGAAAAGGGGGCCACTGTGGCTAACAGGATCTTTTCACATGTATATCTAATGCACTGTTGTATTCTTTCCTGAAACAGAAGGCCTTTCAAATGTTCACATATACTTTGATCACCCTCCAAATAGATTTACTGCAATTTGTCCCACCTATGGGTTATGCTTGAAGATCCCTTAAAAGCTATACGTTTAGAATGCAGTAGTGTGGGCTTCATTATTTTTAAGAGTCTACTGTTCTTTGAGTTGCAGTTTTGCTTCTGGATGCCATTCAAGATGCTGGTTGCTACCTAATAAATTCTTCCACAGCATAGGGCCTAGTTATTTAAGGGACTACCTGACTCTAGCTGTTTCTGTTTCCTTGGTGAGTTTTGGCAGAGTGGGCATAATTTGGATGTCATCAGTTAGACAGTGCTATCTAGTGTGACTCAAGAAATGTGCATTTGTCTTGTGATGCCTGCCCTCGGCAATGAGATTTTCCCAGAGATCAAGATGGCATGAACCCTGCATGCACACACACACACACCTGGATATAAAGTATACACATACCTGAATACACTGGGTTTAAAAAATCAACTCCTGCTCCATTGCTAAAGTCAAACCCAACAGCATCTATCTTAGGGAGAGAGGCCATCTAAGACTAGTTCACAAAGATGAATTTTCTCAGGAAGAATGTAATGTTAAAATAACTATGGTAAATTTTCCAGTAATGTAAATTCACCATCCCTAGAAATTTTATTTGTGTGTATGTGTGTGTGTGTGTGGTTGTGGATTTTCACGGATACAGGTATGTAGGTCTAGGTGTGTTTGGGTCTTTTCCCATGTAAGATTGAGAGTATCTTGGTGACGTTTCAGTGAGGTCCCACTCACCATCCTCAGGCTGGTGTCTTCAGCTTCGTGCCAGTGTGAGCAAAGCGTGATCGGAGCTGCTGTCTCTTTATAAATACTGGTGGGAGAGCCTGGTGTGCTGGGCTGGTTGGCTGCGCTGCTGCCTCTTGATTGGTTGATGAAGTTATGTTGGTATAATGGGCTGTGTGATGGCCTTGTGAGGTTTGTTGTTGTGATATCCTGGGTCTTGTGCTGTGATCTCCTGGGTCGTTTGCTGTGTTGCAACTTCTTGAGTTCTCGTGGAGTGATTTCCTGAGTTTTCTGATGTGATATCCTGAGCGGATGGCTGTGATGTAGTGTTCTGGGTTTTGGTCTGGCTTTGAGTTTGAGGTCTGGGTCTATGTTATTGCTGTGTGTCAGCTTGTTTGGTTTTGGGGCCGGGGGGGTGCAACAGCTGGTGAAGCAGCCATGGTCTGGTTTTTGGACAGTGGTTGTCCTTCGTTTATAGGATGGTTTGGGCCTGGATCTGGTGAAGGGAATTGGCGGTGGTGTCCTGTGGTTTTTTTTTTTTTTTCATTTTCCAATATTTTATTTTATTTATTTATTTATTAACACACATAGAGTAGATACAAATATCTACCCTCCCCAACCCTCCCAACCCCCCCAACCCCTAACTTCTACTATATGCAAACTTAATATTGTATATTATACAATCCTTTCACATTCTAACCCCTGCTCACTATCTTATTCAACTAATCTCCTTCAACCAAAAGCTACACAGTATTTTCTAGTCTGATATTTATTCT
>JAEANM010015772.1:0-13509 GCA_017656035.1 Myanophis thanlyinensis
CAACACAAACTGCGAACGGTCGGAGAGGAAGGAGGAGAACCACCGTAACACAGTGCCTCCCACTCCTAACCCCCCCAGCCGTTGCAGTAAGATACTGTGATCGACAGTATCAAAAGCCGCTGAGAGGTCTAATAGGACCAGGATAGAGGAGCAACCCCTATCCTGGGCCTTCCAGAGATCATCCGCCAATGCGACCAAGGCTGTTGTTAACAGCTGCAGTGATTCATTTAACAATTGTGGCAAGAAAGGTTGCAAAATGGGGCAAACCTCATTTAACAAATGTCTCGCTTAGCAACAGAAATTTTGGGTTAAATTGTGGTCATAAGTCAAGGACAATCTCTATTACATTTACACTTTTTTAAAAGTTAGTGGAAACCACTGAAATATTTTTAGCATAGAAACTCACGTTGGCTATTCCAATAACTCAGTTATGACCTTTTTTAGCATGTTGCTTTCTGTTTCCTGTCCTCTTGGGCTGTTAAGATAGTGTTTCTCTGTCCATGACTTTTAGATGTTCTTGTAATACTATTTTAGCTGATATTCTGTTTTCTGAATGCACAGAGCCATCTTGACTTCATAAGAATCCATCCTTGGGATAAGAGCTCACCATTATTACAGCAGCTATATATGAGACTACATTGCAGGTTGTGTTTTTTTTTTTTTTAAGTTAAAGAGAGAGGAAAAAAATAATCAAGAAAATTGGTTTGCAAGCTCTAGACTTGAAAGAACTCCTGATGAATCCCAAACTGATTGCTTACTCATTGTAAAGGCTTCATTGTTATATCACAATGGGAAAAAAAGAGTTCAAGGACTGCTTTAAGGTTGGCAAAGGAAAATAAAGAGCAATGAAAAGGAAAGAACAAAAAATGGTTTTTGTACACTAAATGGCATGGTTCATTGGTCTCCTTTTCACTGTATATATATAAAATCATCTGACACAGCTGTGTATGTTATCAAAAGCCCTATTGCTCTTAAAGGGAACTGCTCCCACAGCACTGTTTGCACTGTTCTTATTTAGTTTTAAGACTCTGTGGGATTCCTGGTGATTTCTTCCTTCTGTTCTTTCACAAATACTGTAGGTGTCACTAAACATTACAGGTAAGAATTAAAATAGTAATAAAGTACTGGCCAGTGCAAAAATTACTATGATATGAAAAAAGAAGGGGGTTATGTAATTGGCCAGGTGCAGTATGTATCTAGGTAAATGTTTTAACTATAGTTAACACCAAGATGTATTATATGTTATGTAAATGTAATCATTTAAAGTGAAACTGTAATTTCTACCAGCATTTTGGCAGATCTCACAAAGGTGTTTTTCTACATGTATGTATCCTTTGAAGGCCAGATTTTTACACAAAATGTTTCTCGATTGCAAGATTTGGAAAAGAAATATGTTTCACTGACAGAAAACATGTCATCTGGGTAGTCAGATATTGGTTATTAACAGCTCACTATGTGATAACTCTGGTTATTTTAATTTTAAGAGGTGTTGATGTTCTAATTTTGAAAGTTACATACATAAATACTAAAAGCATAAATTATTTGCATAACATTAAGAAAATATGTGTCATAGAATCATATGATCAAATGTAATTTATCACTGATTATTGAAAGATGAGAGAGAAAGAGACAGAGACAGAGAGATAGAGAGACAGAGAGTGCTATTTTCTAGATTAAGACTAAAGAGATATTTGTTTTTTGGGAAGAGATACATATAGACCCAGTCAATAATGAATGCAATGTGTCCCAGGATAATGTTGCAGGTTCCAATTTGGGTCTATCACTGGGGCCAGAGGGGAAACAGGCCCCTCATCAACAGATGTGTTGATTTACTCCCAGTTGATTTACTCCCAGTACTTTTTATCAAATACTTAGGAGGCGGGAGTTTGGCAGCACAAAGAAACAACAAACAACACCCCAATCTATATTTTAAAACTACACACAACATCTACTATATAAATACCACACCCAGAATAGCCCAGAGCACACAAAGAAGTTCCCTGAAGATAGGCTCCAGCATGCGTCTGAAAGCTTGGAAGACAAAACCTCTGGTTCTTTTGACTGACCCAGATTGGATCCAGTCATATTCTGCAGGACAATGCAGTTTGAAATACCAAAATTTTTGGTCTATAAGATGCTCTGGACCATAAGACACATATTAGCATTAGAGGAGGAAAACAAGAAAAATAATTCTGCCTCTGCCTCCCAGCATCCATCCAGTATTCATCTGGCTAGCATCCTTGCAGCAAACATCAAACAGCCTGGTCAGCGTCAGCATATTATCACAGCCTCAGCACATGGCTCATTAGAGCTCCATTCCATTGTTCCCATCACTGGTCAGCTGAGCGACAGCTGGATCCCGGCCTCCTGTAGCCCCGTCAATCAGTGGGCTAGCCAATCAGAAATGCTGCCATTGATGCCTCCTCTGTATCTGCTGCCTCTGCTGGGAATGCTGGAGCCTTCACTGCCGAACAGTTGATTGGCAGTTGGATTGGCCTCCCAGAATACTGCTGATCAGCTGTTCTAGGTGGCAGGGATTGCCACCACCAACAGTCACTGTTCGCCGTCATGATGATCAGTGGTGGTGAACAGTGGTGGTGATCCCCACCACCTAGATCAGCTGATTGGCGGTATTCCGGGAGGCCAATCCAACCACCAATCAGCTGCTTGGCAGCAAAGGTTCCAGTGTTCTATGGTGGCAGCAACAGGCAGAAGTTGTGAATGCTGCCACAGCACCAAACCCCTCTCTCCCCATTGCAACATTTGCTCCATAAAATACACAGACATTGCCACCCATTTTTTTGGGAGGGGAGTGTGATTTATAGATAAAAAAATATGGTATGTTTATTTTTGAAGGGTTTGCAAAATAATTAATGTACACATTACAAATGTGACTTCTCGTGTTACTCTGTTTTCACCAATATATCAGAATGATTCATCTCATGTCAATTAAAGTACTTTAGTAAAGCAGTTCTGTATTTATTTACTGAAAATAGTTTGAATATGCGTATATGTATGAACTTATATTTTAAAGTACAGCCATTCAACCAGTTTCCTCTTCTATAATATTCCAGAGAATATATTCAAGTTGTGATATTGTAACACTGTGCTTTTTCCCATCATGTTGTACTATCATTGTCTGGGATTGGGGAAATTTCTAACATCAGCACCAAAAAGTTCAAACCTTTATCGTCAATGCACAACATGTGTACAATGAAATTGAATCCTACATCAGGACTCTAGCTGAACTAAAACAAGACAATATAGAAAGGAAAGTGGAGGTGCTGTTTTCTGAAGTGGGCAGTATATATTGTAATATATTACATAGAGTTCCATTCAAATTTACACTGCTAATATTATTATTCAAACCAAACATTTGAGAATGTCTGATTCTGAATTTTTTAAAGACATACAAAATAGGTTTAGGCTTCTTTGCTATTTCTGTTAACTTTCACTTTAAAAAATAATAATTTTGGCCACTTTGTTGAGCAGTATACCCCAATATTTGTAGAGAAAATTTTATTCTTTTCATTAATCTTCAAAAACATTTCTCTGTTAAGAATTTCTTTTCACTATACTTTCTTCCCCTGTGGGAAAACACCGTATCTGATGTTCTGCTCTCAGGAGACACAAAAATAGAGAACTAAGATATACTTCTGTGATCATTTAATGTAGCTCCTAAGAAGGTGAAACTCTCCTTCTGTCTAACAAATATCAAAGTAAACTTGTGAGGAAGACATTTTTTCAATGGCAGACAAATGAAAGGTATGTTGTAGTGGAGATGAGCTCCAGGCATCATTATGACTCACCAATTTTCTGGTTTCCACAAAAGAATAGATAAATATAGGTACACCCTGAAAGACTTTTTCAGACAGAATGCTCTTTAAACAGGGATCTGTTTAAATAATATGAATGAAATTAAAGTAATGGTCCATTGTTGATGTACCAATTTCTCAGAAGCCCCACATGAAGCTATGATATAATATCACCGGTGGGCCTGTCATATATAAAACAGAACTGCATTTTTAAAAGATACAACACATTCAATTCAAATCAATTGGTCAAGTTCTGAAATGCCCTTACATCCCTTTAGTAGAGCTGCTGTTGTATTCTGTTTATTTGCTTTTTCTCTACAGCTAGATCTTATAGACCAGAACCTTTCTACATGCTTAGAAAGGTCCTAGTCAGAGGTGGGATTCAGCCACTTCACACCAGTTTAGCAAAACTGATACCTAGTTTTTTATTGAGTTCTGCAAACCAGTTAGACATGTTCCAGAAAATATGTTTTCCAGAACATGTCTGGTTTTTGTTCAACTCTCTTCCAGGTGGAGAAAAAAAAAAACATCCTCAAAAGTCCAAGAGGGGAGTGATGGAAACCTTTCACATCACTCAGGTGAAAACTGTCTCAGGTGGTGGGGCGGAGCCTGCGCATAAGGCAGCAACCCAAGGCCAAAATGCCAATAGAGCACCAGATGGTCAGGGAGGGTGCTGAACCAAGTGGGCATCTTATCTGCAGCATCCATACCATCTGTCCCTTTTTGCCCAGAGCTGGAATGCCACCAGTATAAAGTGCTGTTAGATGTCAGCCTTCCCTCCAGCAGGCCTGGGCAGCTGGTGCCCAGATGCCCTGGCTTCCCTCAAGCCTTACTTTTCCTAACTGATTTCCAGCTCTGTCCAGGGGTGAGATTCAAATAATTTAACAACTAGTTCTCTCCCCTAATAACCAGCTGTACCAGCAGTTCTCTGAACTGCTTAGAAAGTTAACAACTGGTTCTAGTGAATAGTCACGAACTGGTTGAATCCCACTGCTGGCTCCGTCACATTTCTTGCTGTCATGTGCATGGAAACAAAAAGTTTGTGGAACAAAAAAAAAAGTTCAATCAATTCCAAATACTCACAGGAAAAAAAAATCTTGTGAAGTTGGAATTATTTGATTGAACTTTTTTTTTAGTCCCACAAACTTATTTCCCTGCACACGATGGTGAGAAATGTGACAGAGAAATGTGATGAAGCTGGAAATCAGGGCATCTGGGCAGTGATGGGTGGGGCAATCTCCATGGTGCAGCACTGTGCTACAATGGAGAAATAGGAAATGGTATAGCCAGTGCAAAGGAAGGAGGCCTTTTTCTTCTCCCTGCTCCTCTTCCTTTCCTCGTGTCGGCTGTGCCATTCCCATTTTTCCATTGCAGCATAGCACCCAGGATCCACTTTGATATTGGTGTGTGTGTGTAATTTAACAACAATTTTTGCCCAGGGTCAGGTTGGCCATCGTGAAAGGCTCATCCCGCATGTGCAATGGAGCTGGAGGATGGGGATGGGCCACATCTCCCATGACAGCCAACCTGACCCTGGACAAACCAGTTTTTAAATTATTTAAATCCTACCACTGATAAATGGCTTTTTCTAGCAATATCTAGGTATCTTGGTCTACTGCTAACCCTCATAATTTTAGTAGAGACATGGGAAGACAGGAGCCCATTTTAGTTGTTTAGAGAGGGCCTGATTTACTGTTTTCTTTAGGGACACTAAATAATAACAGTTACCAACCATAAGTTCAGGGTCACACCTACTTTATGGGAATCAGGGAGGCAAAGTGTAACCTCTCCCTCCCTTTTTGTGGCATCAGACTGTCTGCCACAAACCTTGTTTAAAGAGATAAGTCCTTTTTTAAAGAAAAAAACAACTTGTGTAATGGGATGCAGTCTGAATTCCCAGGAGGGAGGGAGGTTATTCCAGAGGAATAAACAGCAGCTCAGTTCGGATAACTTGTGTGAGAGGAAGAGAGTAGAGGCAGCTTCTCCCTAATAGTTCTCAGAGTGTATGTTGGTTATAGATAGTGCTTCAGTTTGCCAAGATTCTACCTATATAATCTCAGTGTTTTAGTAAAAACCAGGTCATAATGACCTTCCAAAAAACTAGAAGGGTAGGGGTGGGGGTATGTCAAATCAATAGTGGGGGAATGTTCCACAAGGTATGGATAGCCATGGAAAAGTCATACTTTCTGAAGCCCCACTAGATGTCAGAATTTCAAGGACAGGAACCACTATCTGATATATATATGACATAATCTAATTAATGACATAATCACTAGAGCTGGGATTATGTTTTCTTATATGACAGATATATTGTACACAAAACACTTCAAAAACTATAAGGGCAGCCCGCAATTTTGTTCATGGCATCTCTCTTGTTTTCCATACAAATGTCCAAGTCATAATTAAAAAACAAAAAGCAAACAACTGAAGCATTTTGCAAGGAGACCAAAATAATCTTGTAGTACCATATAAGAGTAATAAACATGTAAATCACAATTCTGATAACATTTACATCCAAGAATAAAGATATCGGGGAGGAGTTAAAATAAATCTTCTGTTTTTCTGCAAAATTTCACCTCCCTAATGAAAGGAGGCATATCCAAAATAGTTTAGAAAGAGTGCCTGTTTATAACTGGATCCCTTGATTTTTATTTACCACCATAATCCTTTCCTTAAAACTCTACAGGCATTTTTTTTGCATGAACTTCAATGATAATGTTTTAAAACCAGGTCTAACTTTCTTAGCGATACATCTACTGTTCCTTAGTCTGATCTCTTACTTCTTAAATATTATTTAAGTAGGACATGCAGCAATAATCATTAATACATTTATCTTCCATTAATAGGGTCACCGATTTTTGCAAGACTAGCATTGCAGACATTAATTCAACAGTGGTTGAAGTGAAAGTAGATTTCAAAGAAGAAACTGCAGAAATCTGAACATTGGCAGAGCTGATTTATAACAAAGCATTTTCAAATAGATGAACAAGCCACTGAAAAAAAATTGTGCAAGTGAAGCAAGATGAGAGGCCTTTAGTTGCCTTATATATGTAGCTACAGTTGTATTTGTTTTTATGCTGAAATTATGTAACTAAGTTATACAATTAATTCTTCTCATGCAAACTTGATGGAACACTGGGTGAATAGGTTGCTTGGAACTGCATATTCATTTCTAATTCTACATTATGCAGATGGTGTACATTGACAGAGAAGCATCCTGTCTGCAGATGTTTAACCACAGCAGGAAGAAGGTGACATAGACTGTGTTTAAGGAGACTAATACATTAACCTTCACTCTCCCTCCCACTACATTTAAACAATGAACCCCTAAAGAAAGCTATTATCTCCTTTGGTCAAAAGTATAAAGAGACACTAAGATACAACTAATTATTCAAATGAACACTTCACTTTGATGACAGTTCAAGCAAAGTGACTTGTGAAACACACAGTGCCCCCCTTGATTGTCAGAGTAGTCATGGTGTTTTCTTACATTTGGCAAAACAATATTTTGCTCGTGCACAGAAGACACTTTCATCTGTGGCCAGCTGAGTGGGATCAGTCTTATGTCTCATCACATCAAGGCAGATGTTGCATATAAATACATCATTTATAAGAAGTGCATGTAAATATGTACATATTTGGAAATTTATATAAGCATTTATTTTAAAGAAAGTCAGTAAAATCAGGATGGAACAAACCCAAATTTGAAGAAAAAAAAAGAGGAACTGAATAAAATTAAACTTGACAGATTCAATCATCACTATTCAGTATAAATTTTGGGACCAAAGGCAACATTTGATTTTGAGTTGCATGTTAGAAGTTAGGATGAGGAGAAAACCAGAACCAGGATAGAAATAAACTTCAGTGGATGCAATGTAAATTTTCTCTTTTCATTATATTAAAACAGCTTTTCTAATTTGGAAATAATAACACTATCCTAAATTGGAAATATGGCTATTCAATCATATGTTTTGAAAACTGAGAGGGAGCTTGAGATTTTCAGAAACAATTCTCCATGTGTCAGAAACACAAATATGTTGCATGTCCTGCAGAAAATACCAACACTGAGCATGGTATTTATCTTGGGTATAGTCTTCTGTACTTTCACAGGGAAAATGGGGCTTGGATGAATACAGGGGAACTGATGAAAAACCTCTGGCAAAAACTGATGAAGAAACTCTTGGCTCAAAGCTTCTGCATATTATCTCAGAACTGAACACTTTCCCTTCATAGCTGTAGTGCAATCTTGAGAAATGATACCTTTGTTTTTGTTTTTTCAATCATATCAGATTCTATGCATGTATCTGTGCTAACTTCAAAGCAAACTACAGCTTCTGCCTATGATGTTATAATACCACAGCTTGCAAACATGTAATTAATTACAGGGAAAAAGTGATCATAACAAAGAATCAACAGAAGAATTGAGAACTGTCTTCAAACTTTGATGTATGCTATAGCCTTAACAATAATTTTAATTTTAGATAGGATCAGATAATAATTGCCTATTGTTGTTCCTTTGTTTTGGAGATTCAGTAGATACTAATTAATTCCTCTTGGGCTGTTCTTACTTGTGGGTGATAAGAACCAGTCACAAGCACATCTTGAGCAGAAGCTGACAACTTTTGTCATGTTTATTGCTTTTTATATTCCCTGTTATATGCACAAACTATTCTTCATCATCCAATGTTTAACCACAGTTTACTCATTGGATAATCCAATCAACTAACTCCTAGTTACATATTATATTGTCAGTAACTAAAGGATAAAGAACAGAGACAGGAAGAGACAGGAAGATAGAAGAAGAAACTTAAGTATGTGAGGCATCTTGGTTTGCCTCACTGAAGCAAAGGTTGCAGGAGCTAAAGGTGTAGAATCATGAGACTTGTAGGGGTGTATAACATGGCAGTGTGCTGCACATAGACACCATCCCTACACTTACTGGGATAGTAATTCATTCTTACTGTACTCTAGAAATGTTCAGAGATCACAATAGGAAAATTGGCATCACCAACTAATGTTAATTGAAAGTGAATCAGAGGACAACCTAGAAATGACCACAGGATTACAATTTCTGTCAAACTAAAGCAGAATTATTCCACTGTGTAACAAATTCCACCTATTCAGTAGGTTTATGTGATGTAGCAACAAACATAAAATGGACAGAGCAAACATCTCATCATGGTTTTGTATCACTTGTCCCCCTTGAGTAGACCATGTGCACAGAGCTCCATTTAGTCATAGATTTCTCAAGGAATGCTACAACTACTCTGATAACTAATTTGTGTGTCTGAGCAGGAGATGTGTTAATATAATTTGAGACCATGCAAGAGATGCTGATAAACAGTAGATCAAAGTCAAAGATCAAATATTAAGCAACTAATTTTCTGTTCATATATTCTACTGAAGAAAACTCTCAAACAGTTTAAAAACTCCTTTTGATCATTTGTCAACTGCCTCTTTTTAATAAACACAACTTATTATGTATTGAAAAATCTATCACATTAATATTCTTTTTCCACCCAAAGAGATTCAGAAATTGAAGACTTATCACTAGAAGTTCCACATTCCATCTCTATCACTCTACCAATGCCTTCCCAACATCCTGTGTGCATCACTGTGTGCCAACACCCTGCACTACACAGCTTTATTTCTTAATAACACTCCAGTTCCATTTGAACATTAGCTTCTATTGCCTTACAAGCTGGAGAAATAGAACTGAATGGCAGGGTTTGTATATCATGCTGAGACAGAAACCATTATTTACAAACCATAATAACTTGATCCACATTACACATTAAACAAAAATCCAATAAAGCACTTTATAGTGTAGCCACATTGTACAAAACCAGAAGAGAAATAGGCATCCCTTCACTGAGCATTTCACCCTTTCTGTTTTCCAGCTAGATGACATACTGAGAACAAAAATATGATGTTGAAGATAGTGTAGCAAAAACTCCTTTTGGAATAAATCACATAATTTTTCATCAGCCATGGATAGAAATTCACTTCTTCCATGTTGTCATATGAAGAACATCAAACATGCAAGTATACATCATTGTTCCAGACTATGTTATTAAATACTAAAAGTTTCAGGTAAAATAAGACTTATCAATTCAAATTAAGTTCATAATTCACTCTTGATCTGAACTCTATTTCCTGTCTTAATCACAGATATTTTATATTTTATTTATTAATATAACCGGGCTTTAATATTTTTATAAATAACTCAAGCTGCTGAACAAGAATAATCTTTTGTCCTCCTATTTTCTCCTAGACAATAACCCTACAACCCTGAGCAGAGAGACACCAACTGATCCAAAGTCACCCAACTGGATTTCATGCTTAAGGTAGGACTAGAAATCACAGCCTTCTGATTTCTAGCCTGGTGCCTTAATTACTAGGCTAAACTAACTATAGCTTGCTATAGTCTTAAATGTTTTAAGTAACTACTTCTACAAATAAAGTAATGTATAAGTCATCTTTTGCCTCTTATTTTTCCACAATAGGCTTCAGTTATGGCTGAGAGAACATGGCTGTTTAAGTTTTTCTAAACAGGAAGCTGATTATTTTCAATATTGTAACTGATTTTCTTTAGCTCTGTAAAAAATTACAAGCTAGAGGTATGATCCTTGATATTTATTGATCAGCGAGGAGGAGGAGGAGGATTTTTAATAGTAAGAGTCCAAAATATATAAAAGTTAACTTCCAAGAAAAAATCTTTAAAAAAAATGAAATGACTATGTACTGTGAGTAATATTTTCCTTTCCTAAGTCAGAATAAGAATATAAAGATGCAAATCAAGTCACTTGGGTATATTAAAAGAACAATCATGATTCTTCCCTGGAAATTCATCAAAATTGTTTATTTATTTATTCATTTGTTTTTATAATCTACCAAATTCATAGATGCTTTGAAATTAGGAGTGTTCCATTGTAGTGTGGGACTGATCACAAGTTACTGCTGTCATGTGAACTTATTATGTCCTCACTGAAATGATCAGTTCATATCCAGAATAAATAATTTTGACTTGTTTGTACATACAAACCTGTCCCACTTTTTTTAAAAAAATATAACAAAGTAAAGTTTCTATATGTTGATGAGAAGGCTTAATATTTCCTTACAATTGAATTATGTCTATCAATGAATGGATGGCAGAATATTTGATCATCAGATTTTTTTTATTTATCAGAAATTTATTATTTCAACCCTAATTAAATACTGGGAACTAGTTCTTGGGTGTGCTTGTCTGATGGATGATTAAGATGAATGTTTAAAAAAGGCATAGATAAATAGTAGACAGAACAAGAACAGCAGAAAAAAGAAACTTCCTGGTAGTTCTCAACTTACAACCATTTGTTTAGTGACCAATCAAAGTTACAATGGCATTGGGGGAAAAAAATGACATGACCATTTTTCACACTTATGACTATAGCAGCATCCCCACGGTCCCATGATCAAAATTTGGATGCTTGGCAATTGGCAAGCATCCAAAACATATGATGGTTGCTGTGTTCCAGGATCATATGATCACCTTTTGCCATTTTCTGACAAGCAAAGTCAATGGGGTTAACAAATATGTTACTAATTTAACAACTGCAGTGATTCACTTAACAATCATGGCAAAATCTTTTACAACCTTTACAAAAACTTTTACAAAATGTTGTAAAATAGAGCAAAACTCAGTTAACAACTGCCTTGCTTAGCTATTGATATTTTGGGCTCAAATATGGTCATAAGTCAAGGAATACCTGTATATGTATTGAAAGCAACAAGCTGGCCTCTTATGGAAGGCCTTTGAAATCAGAGGTATCACCTGGGACCTACAGTATTTTCTTTTTCAGGATTTGGAAAGTGACTTTGAAATACGTTCTGTTGTATATTATATATAGTTCAGGAGTGGAGAGTGCCTGCCAAGTAGGTGGGAAAGCTGAGCCTCCTGATTGGTTAAGACGTTTGACAGCTCTTGTATAAATAGGGGAGCTGTCAAACGAAGTTGCCAGTTGTTCTGTTCTTTGTTAAAACTGTGGTTTGAAATAAAGCACTGTTCTGAGCCACGTCGTTGCCTCATGAATCACCTTATCTAATACTGGTGATGAAGATGGGATTCTGAGGGACATTAAGTGGCTAACAATTGATCAGACCAGTCAAAGAGTATTTTGAAGAAATTAAGTCATGAGCAGAAATGAATTTTCATGTGCTCCCTCTGCCATACGATCCCTCAAAGGAAGATGGGAATCATATATGGTTATGTTTTTTGGTCACCAATGACTTGCAAGAATTGAGTGAGGAATGAACCCAGGCATTGTTTTTGAATTATTGTGGTGGCCGAGTTTTTCATTTGGCTAAGGCACTCTCTGCTCCAATGGCCATTGACACAGTCCCATGGCCACAACTGCAGGACTTGATAAAGTCCCATTTCTCACCAGCCCCCTCACGAACAATATTGAGACATGAATTTAATCAGAGATCGCAAAAGGCAAAATGATTAATGAATATGTGGCTGAGCTTAGAGAGGCAGCTCAATACTGTGAATTCCGAGACCTGGAGGAACGCTTCATAGACTGGCTGGTGTGTGGATTAAAGGACTTGCAGTTACAGCAAATACTCTTAGCTAAACCCAATCTAACATGGAAAGTGGCATTGGAAATTGCTATGACTGCAGAAAGTTCCCAGCAATCAGCAGTGTCACTGAGGCAATCTGCACCAGTGCCTCACAGCGAGAGCCCACCAAAATCAAAAATGACAGCTGCAGTGCACCATGCTGAGACAGAAGAGGAGGGTGGTGAGAGCAGAGAAGATGAAGTCTGCCATTTGGAATACCACAGAAACTGTGGCCAAAATGAAACCCTCATTTGTGCAGGGGGGGAAATCACCCTCGGGCATCATCCCCTTTCAAGGAAATGATTTGTTGCCATTGTGAGAGAAAGGGACACCTTGTCTGGGTCTGTCATGCAAGCCAACCAAGCAATTTCCAATGAATAACACAGAGCCAAGGGACAGAACTGAAGAATACTGGCAATTGGCCACCTCGTAGGAAACCAGAAGGCAAAGCAAAAAGAAAGACTAATCATACTAATGTTTGTCTGACAAAAAATTAGGGGGTCAAGAAAATCAAGGTGACTGTAAAAATAGAAGGTCAGCCCTACTGGATGGAAGTAGATTCTGGATCTGCTCTCACAATAGTATCCTGGGCAATAATAATAATAAAAAAATCATCCCTGATCTAAAGCACTGACAACTCCAAGCTCAGATGACTGTGATCACCAATTACCAAGGAAATAGAATCCCTGTGATGGGCATAAAGAGTGTGCAGGTCCAATTCAAAAGATTCAAAGGGCCCCTAGATCTGACTGTGGTAGAAGGCAAGTTACCAAGTCTTCTGAGTCTGGAATAGTTCTGAACCTTGGGTCTCCATATCAGTGGCATCAACATGACAGCAACAGACTGATTCAACCAGCTATTGGCCAAGTTTGCAGAACTGTTCATGTTAAGCTTAGGCAAGTATAGGAGAGTATTATAGAATACTCAACCGCCTGTTAACTCTTGAGTTGTAAGGATAAAACCTTAGCGCATGTGCAGGAAGATGGCGGTCACGTTTCTCCGCTCCGCGTCTCTGTTCGGCATTTTCGGCTTGGCTTGGCTTGAAGTGGCGGGCAGGAACAGTAAACAGCAAAATAATTAAAATAAGTATTTT
>JAEANM010015773.1:0-13509 GCA_017656035.1 Myanophis thanlyinensis
ATGATGGTGGTGGAGTTGGTAGTGGCTGTGCAGTCATATGTGTATAGGGAATACAGTAGGGGGCTCAGGACACAGCCCTGGGGTGCACTGGTGTTGAGGGTGAGTGAGGTTGAGACTCGTCCACCTATCCTTACAGCCTGTGGTCTTCCGGTCAGGAAATTGGAGATCCACCAGCATAGGGGTGGGTTAAGTCCCAGGTGTTCCAACTTAACGATGAGGAGGGAAATATTGTGTTGAACACTGAGCTGTAGTCTACAAAGAGCATCTTGACATAGTTCCCTTTTCTGGTGTCCAGGTGGTATGTGATGTGTGGAGAAGATGGGAGATGGCATCATCAGTTGAGCGATTCCGACGGTAGGCAAACTGAAGGGGGTACAGTGTGTCTGGCAGTGAGGACGTGATGAGGTTTCTGACCAGTCATTCAAAACATTTCATCGCTACTGGGGTTAGGGCTATGGGGCAATAGTCATTGAGTGAAGTTGGATGAGGTTTCTTGGGGACTGGAACAATGGTGGACTCTTTAAGACATGTTGGGATTGTTGATTGGAGAGGTTGAATATCTCCGTGAACACAGGTGCTAGCTGTTCAGCACAGGATTTTAGGATACGACCAGGGACACCATCTGGTCCTGCTGCTTTCCTGATGTTTACTCTCTTGAATTCTTTCATAACTTCGTCTTCAGAAATGATGGGCACGTTCTCGTTGTTGGTGTTCTTTTCCTGATTGTAATTTATGGTGGTATCACTAGCTTGGGGATTGCTAGCTCCATTGGTTCTGTTGGCTGCATACTCGAAGCGGACATAAAAGATGTTCAGCTTGTCTGCCAGGGACATGTCTGCAGTCATCTTATCAGATGTTGATGGGTTTTTATAGTCTGTTATTGTTTTTAGGCCTTGCCATAGGCTTCTGGAGTCATTCTGGAGCTGTTTCCTCCCATAGCATTGCTTGGCCTCCTTCACAGCTTTCCGCACTTTATATGATGCAGCTTTATATGGGTCCATGTCACCCGACACAAATCTTGTGTTGTAGGCAGCAGTGCGTGATCTCAGGGCATCGCAGATGGTCTTGTCTACCCATGGTTTTTGGATGGGGAATGTTCTTTTGAAGAAAAAGGAAAAGCTTAAAATGGAAGGAAACTGAATAAAAGGTAAAAGGCAAAAACAATGGTTAAAAATACAAAAAATGGACTTTTAAATTGGACAGGCGTTGTTTTGAATAGGCATTTTGAAATCCTGGAACTATTTACTTAAGAAATTAACACTGTCTTTATATGGTGGAATAAAAGAGAGGTTTAACATTGAAACCTAACTTAACAACACTACCTGCTGACAAAATGTAGTACAACACATTCCCAAAATTTGGAAATGTCTGATTGCTGGAGACTTAAAAGTGAAAACAAGAAGGACATTATTATTAAGGACCCCTGAAGATTACAACACAAGATTGAATGACTAGAGTGATTTAAGGATCAAAAACCTTTGGGACTATCCAGAGGAACAGGTTGATTAACTTTGGGACATAAAGATGTGAGAATATTGAATTGCTTGAGAAGTTACTTTGTATTTGAATATATGGTTGCTGGCTTATTGGACAAAAGAGGGACAGAATAAAATTCAATGAGATGCTCCACTAAAAAGAAATGAGTATTTGTGAAGAGATGGCATTGATAATCCAAAGTACAACGGAGATATTGGCAACAAGCCATAAGGAAATAATGAATCAAATTGAGTGCATAGATGAAAACATGGAGAATATAGTACAAAAGACAATGACGGATCACTATGCCCAGGAAGAGGAGGAGTCATTCAAAAAGTAAATGTAAAAATAGAACAATTAAATCAACAAATAGAACAAAATGACAAAAAAGTGATAATACCAAAAATAACAAGGATGGATAAAACAAGCCAAGGGGAGAATATTTTAAGGGAATTAAAAGAGGAACCAAAGAACTAGGAAATTCTATCTGGAAGAGAGATATGGGCAAGAGTAGGTAGTTTGGAAATTAGACAATGGAAAGGGGGTAGAGAAGGTAGAAATGTTTGAAATGAACAGTCAAGAGGTGGATGTACATAGAAATATAGATTCAAGAGAGGAATATGGGAGTCAAGCTAAAAAAATGAATAATTAAAGCTTTAAAGTACACAAGAGATGGTGGTTAGAAAGGGAATGTGTTTAAATATAGCAGTGGTATAATCTAGAAATTAAAATAGGGATGGAGACTAGAGACACAGGGATCAATAAAACACACAACTTGATATAAGGAGAAATAACAAAAAGAGGGGAAATTAGAATTTGAATGAAAACATTATTAATGTTTAAATATGTTGACTGATATAAAGATACTACATTGAAGCATTGAACAACCAGGTAATGGAAAATTATAATATGAATATGTATACTATCATTAGAACTATATAAGCTTATGAAATGTATTAAATACGATTAATAATATTTTATTTGCAGTAAAATGCATGACATATAGAATATGGTAAGTGCCATAAAAATGATACACTGTAATGCTAAATAACTAAATAATGAAGAAGTATAATTTGAATAACTAACTAATGGAGGATTATAACATAATAAAAATATGTGTATTACTATTAGAATTCTATAAACTCATTAAATGTAATAAATATGATCAATATTCTATCTGCATTAGAAGATATGAATATGGGGATTGGCATAAAAATGACATAATGAAATCTTGAATTATCAAATAATGAAAATTTTTGATGTGCATTATTTTCAGAACTATACAAGACTATTAATTGTAATAAATGTGATCAATATTTTCTTTGTTCCAAAATGTATGACACTCAGGTGCCACACAGTTCACTCATTGATATGTTTGTAAAAAAAAACAATTTGGGGGAAAAATAAAATTTATGAATAGGAGGAAATCAATTAGGCAGCTACCCCTTTTGATAATATATTCATTAAATTAGTACTCAGAGTGGAAAGAGAATCAGTTTAGTTTTGGGTTAGAAACTTGAAGCTTGAGACCTGAGAAACTAGAAGCTAACTGAGTTAGCTCTAAACAGGAAGAAATTGGGAGATTATGATTTCTAGTCCTCTCTTAGGTACAAAGACAAACTGGTGATGTAATCTTGGGCCAATGATTCTCTGATCTTTGGGAAGCAGGCAATGATAAACCATTTCTGAAATCTTACCAAGACGCTAACCCAGAAAGTTACCAGGAGTAAACGCTGAGAGGGGTTGGGGGGGGTTGTGCACGCACGCACAAGCATGTGCACACATGCATATGCATGTATTGCTGTGCATATGCATGTGGAAAGAAAGAAAGATACAGAAAGTAAGTGGAGGAGTTTTTTAAATAAGACACATTGATTTTATATTTTCACAACATTGTTTAAGGAACTGAAACAAGTTATACATTGTAGACTTGGAAGGGATTTTTGATCTCAAAGTACATCATATTTTCCAGGGTAGGAATCTTCAATCCATTCCAGACAATGGTTTTCAAACCTTTGCCTGAAAACTTCTACTAATGGAGCAATCATAACATTGGTTCTTTGTTGTTTAACAGCTCAAACAGGAATTTCCTCATAATAATGAAAATGAGTTGAAATTCTAGACTATAGATACATTGAAGGTTAAGACTAGATGCTATTCATATAATAGTATAATACCTTCGAAAGATTTCTTATGGTACTTTGCACTCCTTTCATATAACGGTCAATATAATGCTCATCTGACATGGAAGGGGATCCAAGCTAAATTAGTAAAAGCATTTCATAGGCAACAAAGAGTAAGAAATTGGAATTTTAATATATGTAAATAAGTGAAAAATAATATAGGTTGTTGAAATCCATACCTAATCTTTGTTTTCTTACAATATTAAAGGACCTTGTTGACTAAGTAGGCCTGCAATGAAATATTAAAAAAAAATGAAAGCAGTTAATGTATGGTTCAAAGATCATGATGACATAGTAAAATGGAATATATTGTTAATATTTGTCTAAGTATTGCTAATAAATAATAGCAGCATGTTGATTTAGCCCTCAATATATTATGGCCTGAACAATTCTAAATTTACATAAGAATATTCTGATAGAAGTTTCTGATAATTCTTATAGCTGTAGTCAGCTTTCTTTTTAAATTCTATCAAGGAGGGAAAATCTGGAAAAACCACCAGCCCATTTTATAACTCTAGAACTCCATTTAAGATTGAAGCAGCATTCCCTCAAAATAGTGGTTCTTAACCTGTGGTCTGTGGACTTTGGGGGCTATAATGTCATCACAGGAAATCCATAAAGGCTTGGAGAAATGTTATGAGTTAAATCTTGAGTTAAGTCTTGGGGAGGGGTCTGTGGTCATGGTCCATGCCCAAAAATGGTATTTAAAGAGGGCCCATGTGGAAGAAAAGATTGAGAACTGCCTCAAAAATCTATGAATTTCCCACAATTAAAAATGTGTAATGCATTTTACATTGTCTTTATACTATTATAGTCTTATACTCAGTGAGAAATTCAAATAATTTAACAACTGGTTCTCTGCCCTAATGACCGGCTGGGTAGGCGTGGCTTGATGGTCATGTAACTGAGTGGGCATTGCCTACTCGATGTCATTCTGCCTGGTCCTCATGACCGTGGGGATGCTGCAACAGTCATAAGTGTGAAAAATGGTAATAAGTCACTTTTTTCAGTGCCATTGTAACTTTGAATAGTCACTAAATGAACTATTGTAAGTCAAGGATTACCTGTACAAAAATACAAAAAGCTTCTTCGCTTGCAAAAAGCTGCCCTAAATACCAATCATTAGATTAGAAATGGGGGAATACACACTGAAGATCAATGACAGTTCCAGCCATCACAGAAACCTAAACCATTCTGTCTGAATATCTTCCTTTTCCTCAGCAATACCTGCAACCCAGAGTTACAGATCAGGCAGAGCACATTGTGGAATTAAAATAGTTAAAATGCAGCCAACTCTTGCTCATAAAGTGAAACCATTTAGCTGAGAGGTCATTTAAGCTCTACAGAAAGTGGGTGGGCATATTTGAGCTACAAAATCTGAACTAGAGACAAATAACAAATTGATATCTTGAATGAGGGGTAATCCCATTCTGTCTGTGTTCAGACTTTGCTGCAGGGAATTTTTGTCTATGAATATAGCTATCTATCTTTTAAGTGCTGGCATCTTCTGTGAGCTATTAAGAAAGGTGTGGCTGCTCTCTCCCTCTAAGAAAACATGTTTGTCCATTTCTCATCCAAGGAACTATATTCTTCCTTTTTAATATTTCTCAAAATATTTCACTCTTCTAGGAGAGGTATTGGTGCTAACTTTCTACAATTAGTGCCATGTTACTATGCCATATTAGCAAAGAGCAAACTATAATAAATTGGAGGGAGGATCCACATATTATCAGCAAGCAATCATGTGTCTTGACCACTCTGAACCAATGCAAGAGATTCCTGACTCAAAGGTGCTTTTTGAAGAGGCAACTGGACTTTTTGGAAACCAAGAAAGTCCAGTTGCCTCTTGAAAAAAATACCTTTGGGGTAACCATGACTGGATGACTGAAGAATCCCCTTAGACAAGAGATTCCTGTGCTCAGTGAACTGACAAAGCAATCATTAGATTGGAGAAGCAATCATTAGATCCATTTGCACCACTTAAAGATACCAGCTAGTCTCACTCACCTCACAAGATGTCCTAAGGTAATCATCCAGATCACATGCCTCCAGAAAGGCAGTAAAAAATCAGACAGAATGCCAAGAATGCTTGCATTCTGCCTCTCAGCCATTTCTTCTATGGTTATGCCAACCCACCTGCAAACAGCTGTTCCAGCCATGTTGGAAGTATATCTCAGGAATCACTAAAGCAGCGTAAAAAGCTTAAAACAACCCTTTAACAATCTTTAAGAAAGTCAAAGTATCACCAAGGGGGAGGGGGAGAAGCTCAGGCACTAGACAGAAAATCTAGGCAAACTGCCAAGAACCATTAAGGCTATTACAATGTAGAACCAGAGCCAGAGGCAGTTTCTGAAAACACTTAAAACATCAGTGCAATTAAGATAAGGATTAGGCTAGAAATACAGGCACATTAGAATGTTTCCATCCTGTGTTCCTTGCAGCAGCCTACCACTGTTTATATCAGTGAATTATGCAATTAATGAAAGCTTTGCTAATATGTTAGACTCAGAATGTGTCAAACGTTTCTTGTTTTTGAGTTTATGCAAAGTGTATACTATTTTTATATAATATGCATTTAACTACGTTTATTTTATTATTTTATTCACCAATTCATTTTGAAATCTCACTAGCTGATATCCAGTCAAGTTATGATTTGATCTACACGTATAAAAATTCTTCTTTGAAGTTAGTCGTGTTTAGTTTTTCTACACTAAAAATCACAATAATCTGAATTGGATATGTTAAATTGTTAAAAAGTTTACATTCTATACAACAACAATGGTAATAGGACTGGAGTAGCAACAGCAATACAATTAGATGTATAACTAAAGAATGATTGCTGAAATGAGGTCCTAAAACAATTTAAACTTTATTAAAATGCAATATTTAAATCTAACCTTAATTATTACCAATAAATTAAGAAGATAAATAAACACTTGTTACGTCAAACACTTAACATCAGTCTACCAAATATTTAACGAATTAAAAAAGATTTAAATATGGTAAAAGACAATATGAAATGGAGAAAGGTAGGTTTATTTAAACAGGGAAATATAAAGTCTTAGCATTGCAAAAAAATAATTTTTTCCTGTTCTTAATTTTTGTGTCCCATGTATAGCAAAGCTTATTTTCTAAATTTTAGTGCAAACATAAAAATAGCTATTCTGTGGTGCAATTCTATGTATTTACATGTATATAATGCCAAGTCAAATGGAAGTTGTAACTGATGAATCCAGTTTCTCTATTGTGAAAGGGCTCATGAAAAAGCTCAATGAACAAACACCATTTTAATTAAAAAAAAGAGGAAGAAAAAATATTTTTTCTTCTTTCAACTGTGTCCAGTTCTTAGAGACTGCCTGGACAAGTTCCTGCAATTTTATTGGCAGAGTTTTTCAGAAGTAGTTTACTATTGCCTCCTTTCTAGAGTTGAGAAAGTGACCCAAGACCACCCAACTGTCTTCATGCCCAATGCAGTACTAGAACTCACAGTTTCTAGTCTGATGCTTTTAACATCAAACTGTCTAAGAAAAACTTGTATTGTGGCAAAATTTGGAGCAATTAAGGTGTTGAAAACACAAGAAATAAGAGTGCTTCCATCCAGGGCAGGATATTTAGGTTCCCAATTCCTTGAAAGATGAGAGGGAAGAGTGGTCCCACTCTATAGTGGCTCCACTTCTCTGAAATACCTTGTTTCCAAAGATGTCTTTACATCATTGGCATTCCATGTAGCTGTAGAAATCTGTATCCTAATGGTAAGATTGGACTGCTATTCTGGACTGTGTTGTTTAGCTATTAGTGCATTGCAGTGTTGGGAATATTTTTGTTTATTTTTGTTTTATATACTCACAAATGTGCATACACATTACACACACACGTAAATGTCATGGAATATTGAGTTAAAGATAATACATACATCATTCACATACACACATAAAACACACACACACACCTTGAATCATATACCATCAAATTGGAATAACAAAATTCTGATGTCAGTGGAGATAATAATTTCCCTTATTGTGCATTAACTATATTAAAATTGCTACATTAAAATAGACTAAGTAGGGATACCATTTAACAAAACAATTGTTTTAATCATTATTTGGAAAATGAAAGCACTTTAAAATTTTAAATATTTATGTAGTATTAAATTTATATCCTTTTTCTCCAGAAAATGAGAAATAACTAAATCAATTAGAATAAATGCTCAGTAGTTTTAGACAGAACTCTTATTCATTGAAGTTAGCTGAGTCAACAGTCATTTTCTTGACTAAAGTATTGAAAATGGCTCAGAGCAGATCTGCCAATCTATATTTTTGTAGTGATAAACTACACATAACTGATATAATTCTTTTTAAGTGAAACAGATGAACAACACCAAACTCTGCTACATATGTAGATACTGGCAAACTAAATCTTATGGCAGATTAAATGCCAATTCTACCCTTATATATACTCCAGACACTGCTGTATTTAATAGCATTAATTATAATTTTAGGGAAGCATAACCTTCTTCATCTTACAATAGATATTACTATCATTAATTTGGAATCCTCTGCTATACTTTACCTGACAATTTAAAAAAATCTATCAATAAAAAGGCAATATCCAAAACCAGTTGAAGCACTTTGTGTTCATTAATCTTCACTGTCATTGCTGCAAATGACCATCTTTGGAAAAATAAAATAATCCTAAAATAAAATAACAACCCTAAAAATAATCCTTATTGACCTAAAAAAGTAAATAAGCCAGATTTCAATTAGTGATCTAACACTATTTCTTATAGCCTTAGATTTGTTATTAAAATATACATATTAATAAATAAATATATAGTCACAATTCTTCATCAATCCATTTACCATTCTGTCCCTTTCCTACTCATCACCACAGTTGTAATGCATATTATGTGTATATATTATGTGTATATAGGAATATACCATATATGTTTTATGAAGAAAGTTTATGCAACAATGTATGTGTTAGGTTTTTAGGTATCACATAATTCTTTTTGGCAGGTTTTCTTCTAAAAACCATATAAGCAAAATCTGTAAACTTAAGAGGGAACAATCATTTGATGAGGAGACAAAGTGATTTAAAATTTTCTTCATTTATAAAAGATAGTTTACAACAAATAACCCCATTATTTTTTTATTGATTAATAAAATGCCCCTCAATGTGATATGTCCATCTTATAGAAGGAGAATCTTTACTCTTGATATTGAGCAATCAATATCTTGGTGTACTACATGCATATAAGTGCTGTGGCACTCTATTTGCTCTATATCTGTTGGCCAGAAGGAACCATGAAGGTTTTTCAACAGATGTCTCATTCTCAAAATTGATTTGAAATTCCTCATAATCAAAAAATGAAGAAAGGAGATTTCATATATAGAAGATGCTGTTATATTTCATAGCTGCTGTGCAAAAGTAGCCTTATATCCCAACATAAATCATCTGAGTTTGGTGACCCCTTCCTCTCCCTATTACAATTGGAAATGAATTTGGACTTCTTTAATAGGGTAACATTATTATTTTTTAATACATGTGTTCATCTTGTGAAGCCAAAACAAGGCTAGAAAATAAGTGATGCATTAATTATGTACTCCAATTAGCAAAATCAAATTATAAGAGCAAATATTATGTAAAAATAGAATGCAGTATTTCTACTCAGAGTGTAATGGAGATGGGAGGGGGATGCAAAGAGAACTATAGTTTGCATGCCTTTTTCTACACAAAGAGTATCGCATGTTTACTTGAACTCAATGGCTGTTTGTCATTATACCTGACTGGCAACTAATGTGAGTGCTTTGCTATGATAGTTCTACAAGAAGAAACAAAACAGGCAGGTTTCAGAAGCTTTGAGAAACAGCCTTCTATTGTGGGAAAAGAAAGGCTCAGTCAGTTTGCAGATAAAGCATTCCTTTCCATAATGTGCTCAATCTTTCCAAGCCCCAAGAAGTGATCTCCATCCTACCTATGGTTTGTGAACACAAGAGAGAAGTCAATCCAGAAAGAGCTTATTTTCAATTTGTTCCAGGGTCTAAGGAAAGTCTGGAAGTGTAAAATGTGTGGTTCAGTATTGGCTGCAGAGCAGCTTTCTTCTTACAGATTTTTAGTGGCATTAGTAGCAGAGCCTGGACAGTCCTTCTGACCTCACATACTGTAAGTACTGTGTTTTTATGTTATCTACTGGCATCCCTTCTGGAGAAGATTGGTAAAAGAAAATCCTGTAGGCCTCAGAATTGCTTTGGGAAAGTTCTTTTAGGACAATTGCTGCCTGGACTGTTAGAATGTGGAGATGATGCCAATTTCTACAGGAATGAAGATGCGGATGTTGCATTTACTTGTAACCAGGGCAATGGCTTGCTGATTGGCTTTCTAGAAAATACTTGCTAGCCTCAATCTTCAAAGGATTTTCTGAAATCTGAATTCTAAATAGCAAAGTAAGCATGCTGGAAAATGAGAACTTGGGTAACAGCAGGTAACTTTGTGAAATAAGCTTTTTTTTTTAGAAAGGAAAATTTTGCTTCATGCCGCAAAATTGATAATGTATAGCCTTGAGCAGTTCAATGGATTTCACTTGGGTTGTTTCCTTTCCTTTGAGAAAGTTTAATCTAGTCACAAAATCTAGTGGGGCATATGCTTTTCCACTGGAGGTGAGCAGCCAATCAATTTAAATAAGTAAATAAACTAAAACGTTTAAAGCAAAAAATTATCATGGATTGGTTAACATCAGAATAAAGTATACAACTGTTTATCCAATGCCTATAGAAACATACTCTTGAAGAAGAAAGCATTTGCATGGTTATGGTATTCCTATCAAACAGCAGCACCTTTATGTTTCTATTCTAAATGAAAGTGGCAAGCATATGAGTTAAAAATCTTCTTTCAGCTGTTCCTGTTAGGGGTCGCCACAGCGAATCATCTTTTTCCACCTAACTCTATCCTCAACATTCTCTACTCTTGCCCTAATTAACTTCATGTCCTCTTTTAGCACATCCATATATCCCCTCTTTGGCCTTCCTCTTGACCTCTTGCCTGGCAGCTCCATCTCCAACATTCTTCTATCTATATAATCACTCTCCCTCCTCTGCACATGTCCAAACCATCTCAATCTGGCCTCTCTGACCTTGTTCCCAAAACAGCCAACCAGAGCTGTCCCTCTGATGTGCTCATTCCTAACCCTGTCCATCCTGGTCACTCCTAAAGAGAACCTCAATATTCTCATCTCTGCTACCTCCATCTCTGCCTCTTGTCTTTTTCTCATGCTAAAGTCACTAACCCATACAGCATAGCTGGTCTCACTACTGTCTTGTACACCTTTCATTTGATTCTTGCTGATACTCTTCTGTCACACAATACTCCTGACACCTTTCTCCACCCATTCCAACCCACCTGCACTTGCCTCTTCACCTCTTTTTCACATGCCCTGTCACACTGGACTGTTGACCCCAAATATTTAAACCCCTGCATCTTCTTGACATCAGCCCCCATAACTTCACTGTTCCACTACCCTCCCTCTCATTTACACACATGTATTCTGCATGTATTCTGTCCTACTACAACTGACTTTCATTCCTCTTCTTTCCAGAGCATACCTCCACTTTTCTAGGTCTTCCTCCACCTTCTCTCTGCTCTCACTACATATCACAATGTCATCTGCAAATATCATTGTCCATGGGGATTCCTGTCTGACCTCATCTGTCAACCTGTCCATCACCATTGCAAACAAGAAGGGACTTAGAGCTGATCCTTGATGTAGCCCTATCTCCACCTTGAACTCCTCTGTCTGACCTACAGCACATTTCACTACTGTTGTACTCATCTCATACATATCCTGAACTACTTTGATGTACTTCTCTGCCATTCCTGACATTCTCATAGAGTACAGTACTCTCTTGGCACTGTTGTACGCTTTCTCTAAATCCACAAAGACACAATGCAGTTCCTTCTGACCATCTCTATATTCTCCATTAACATTCTCAGAGTGAAAATTGCATTAGTAGTGCTCTTTCTGGCATGAAGCCATACTGCTGTTCATAGATATCCACTTCCTTTCTTAGCCTAGCTTACCCATAGCTTCATTGTGTGGCTCATTAACTTTATACTTTTGTAGTTGCTACAACTCTGCACATCACCCTTTTTCTTAAAGATTGGCACTAGAACACTTCTCCATTCCTCAGGCATCTTCTCACTCTCTAAAATCCTGTCGAACAAGCTAGATAAAAACTCCACTGTTGTCTCTCCTAGACACTTCCACACCTTCACAGGTATGTCATCTGGACCAACCACCTTTCCACTCTTCATTCTCCTCAGAGCCTTTCTCACCTAACCTCATCCTTTCTATTCTTTGCTACTTCCTGTTCTATAATATTCCCCTCTTTCCCTCTTCTTTCCCTTTCATTTTCCTCATTCATCAGTTCCTCAAAATATTCCTTCCATCTTCTCTGTATACTCTCCTCACTTGTCAGCACCTTTGCATTTTTGTCTTTAATCACCCTTATCTGTTGCATATCATTCCCATCTCTATCACTCTGACTCACTAATCTGTGCAAGTCCTTCTCACCTTGCCTTGTGTCTAACCTGGCATACAACACATATGTTTTCTGTTTGGCCATTGCCACCTCCCTCTTCACTCTAAGCTGCAATTTTTTGTAATCCTGTCAACTATCTTCAGTTCTTTTTACGTCCCACATCTTTTTAGCTAGCCTCTTCCTCTGGATGCTGTCCTGTACTTCCTCGTTCCATCACGTTTCCTTACACCACCATCTGATGCTGTCTGGCTACACTCTCTCCTACCATCACTTTGCAGTCACTAATCTCTATGTAGATTGCCTTGTCTACATAGAATGTAGTCTACCTGTGTACTCCTACTCCACTCTAAGTCCCTCCCTCTTCTGGAAATGTAGTCTACCTGCATACTCCTACCTCCACTCTTATATGTATCTCTATGTTCCTCCCTCTTCTGGAAATAGCTGTTAACTTCCCTCCTCTTAGCAAAGTCCAACACTATCTATCCTTCTATGTTACTTTCTTTAACACCAAACCTTCCCACAACCTCATCATCATTGCTCCCTTCACCAACATGCCCGTTGAGATCTGCCCCAATCACCACTCTCTCCCCTCTGGGAATACTCTCCATCAGCTCATCTAACTCACTCCAACATCTCTCCTCTTCTAACTCACATTCTACTAGTGGAGCATAGCCACTGACTACATTCAACATTACCTTCAATTTCCAACTTCAAACCAATCACCCTTTCTGACAATCTTTTCACCTCTAAACATTCCTCATGAGGTCCTCCTTCAGGATCACTCCTACCCCATTTCTCTTCCTATCCACACCATATTAAAACAGTTTGTATCCCCCTCCAATACTATGCACTTTGCTACCCTTCCACCTGGTCTCCTGCACACATAGTATATCTACCTTCCTTTTTTCCATCATGTCTGCCAGCTCTCTCCCTTTCTCTGTCATTGTGCCAACGTTAAGAGTCTCTATTCCCAGACCTATACTCCTGCCTTTCCTCTTCTCTGTCTATGAATCCTTCTGCCTCCTTTCCTTCTTCAACCAACAGTAGTCCAATTTCCACCAGCTCCCTGTAGGTCATGTTTTTAGGCCCTTCCTGATGCAGCTTGGGACCAGCACAGAAGTCACTGGCTTGCAACCCCTGTGGCCACATTGAGTTACAAATAAGTGAATATATTGATTATGTATATCATTAATCAAAATAAAATTATAACAAGCACTATATCCTAAATCACACCTGCAACTTTTTTTTTGTAAAAATTTTATTAAATTTTCAACAACAAACAAACAACTACACAAACAAACATCAAACAATATATC
>JAEANM010015774.1:0-10923 GCA_017656035.1 Myanophis thanlyinensis
GCAGCCTCTGGATGCTTTTCAAGGGGAGCCCCATGTAGAGAGCATTGGCATAATCCAGACGGGAAGTCACCAGGGCAAAAGTGACCGTGCGAAGAGGTTGCTATTCTGCCATATATTTCCAGTGTACAAGAATGGCCAAAACCCAAAGAAATAGAACAGAACAGAACAAAACAAAACAAAACAGAATACTTTATTTGGCCAAGTGTGATTAGATACACAAGGAATTTGTCTCCAATGTAGAAGCTCTCAGTGTTTAAAGGATAAAAACAAAGTGTAGAAAGGATAAAAACAAAACAATTTGCTTCCCCCAACACACACAGAGAAAGATTTAATTTAGATTTAATTTTTGGTTCAGACCAAACAAACCATATCATTCAAAAGTCCCAGGACTCCTACATCTCACAACATTTCCCAGTGAGCAGAGGGAAGCTGGCAAAGAGTATAGGAGAAACTGGTGAAAAAGAGAAGACATTGTAGTATATGGTGTACTTAACTAATGCCTCCGTCAGCCTCAATACTATTATAATCCAGCTGCCCCATCTTTCTGTCCTAAAAAACAGACTGGGAATATTGCTGTCACTACATGAGAAAGCTGTGGTACACTTACAGCCATGAAAATGGAATATGCTATTTGTAGACCTGTAACATTCAGTGAAGGCTGCAGCTGCTACATTTCGGATAACAATGGCAGTTTTAAATCCCACAGGCTTGCCCTGTTGCCATCAGAATACATATTGCAAAGATAATTGCAGCTTCTCCTTGTACCGTTATTCCTGCTGATTACTTTGTAGCGTAAGACATTTAAACTGAGCAGAATGTTGTGATTCAAGCTTCACTACGCTGCCAGCTTGATGTACCTTGGTAAAATTGAGAGTCACAACTACTTTTGCTGCTTTAACAACTGGAGGTAAAACAAATCAATAAGATGACTAAGTTTATTACAAGACAGAAAGAAGGGGAAGAGGTGAAGGCAAATTGGCGACATTCATGAGAGAGCCCCAAGAATGATTTTAACTCATGTGTTCTTCTGAAATTGTATAAAAGAGTGTACTATTGATGTATTGATTTTTCCATGGCATAATCCTTTAAAAAGGTAAAATAATTTAAATTCTCGTGTCTCTTTCAAATATTGGCTGAAGGTTGCATTGGTATGCTGCTTAAATATCCGAACTCTCTTTGAACTCACGATAAAGCTTCAGGGGTTTCTACTTGAAGGACAAATAGCATGTTGACATCCAAACTTTCACTTCTTTTGATTGGGATGATGTCTTCTTGAAAGATCGGAATGTGTACAGGTGTGTACACACATTGTGCATTGTTCCCAGAGACATTCCTGGCCCTGGAGATGCTGGGATTCTTTTTATCAGTTTACATCAATACACATTTTGGTAATCTTGAATATGGCAATGGATGGTACAGGAATTGTCTTCTCCTTGAAGGCAATTTGAAAAATTTCAGCCATTCTAAGATAGAGTAGACAGCTTACTAATTATGTCTGCATGATAGGATCATGTGACACCTTGTATACATCCAAATAGCTCTGAATTTAAAATCTTCAATCAATCTGAAAGATGTGCAAAGAATGGATCCTCATTATGTATTCAATTTGGTTCTTGGAATCCATATTTGTAATTCTTTGAAGTGAAACCTCCCCAAGAAGACCCATCTGGCACCCATGTTAAATATCTTCTTTGCACATTCTTCCCCCCTTCCAAACATGGCTGTAGCTTGACCTCTTAAGAATATGTTGAGTACAAATCTATTTTTTTAAATAAAGTATTTTACATATTTTATATAGAGAATCACTGATATAATTTTGTATATCACACACCGATGAGGAATAGCAACTAGAAGAAAAAACTTACCTTTTAGCCTTTAAATAGTTTAAATATATTCTCAGAACTTTCAAAAAGCAACTTACTTATGAATTCATGGACAATTCATTCTGTATTTCAAGTATAGGTCTGGAATATTTTGAGACTGATGTATGGTATTATCCACATGTCTCTAAAGAGGATTAAATGCTCTGTTCCAAAAAGTGAATTTCATACTTTCCATCATTATGATCCCGTTATCCTACTGTATTAGAATTGAATTATTTTGAGCATAACCTTTAACTTAATACTGAATCAGTTCAATTTGCTATGTTGGTGATCTGCAAACAGAAACCATTCTTAAATGTATCAGGTTAGTGAATAAATCCAGGGAAAAACAACAGCTATTCTGAATACAATAGGTAGTCATATCCCCCCCTCTAAACCATGTAGACTTGGAGAGCATGAAAGAACATTCACATGCTTTGCACAGGTATACTCTCTTAAAAGGGATATAGAATATTAGTCAGCCACGTGGGAGGTTCTGCTTGGCTGATATCCCAGTTTTGCCTCATTTTCATTTTACATGATGTCAGCTTGTCACATTCCTATTCCAGCCCATCGACTGTGGCTCTGTTCAACCTTTCTTTTTCTTTTTTAAATAAAAATAATAATTTAAACTTAGCTTTGCACCTAGAGCTTCGATAAAGAGCAAAGTATTTTTTATTCTCTGAAGTGGGAATTAAACAGATTCCATTTTATATATTAATAGATCACAAGGATAAAAATAGCCCTGGATTTCTTCTTGACATCTTCTACACAGAATGTCTGAAGCTTTTGTCTGTGAGACATGAAATGTTGACTCCTCTTGTACATATACATATGATTTAATAGCAGTAGCAATAGCACTTATATGAAATTTCATAGTGCTTTACAGCTCTAAGTGTTTTACAGAGTCAGCATATTTCCCCCAACAATCTGTGTCCTCATTTTACCAACCACAGAAGGATGAGTCAACCTTGAGCTGCTGAGAATCGAACTGCTGGCAGTGAGCAGAATTAGCCTGGCAATACTGCATTCTAACCACTGTGTCACCATGGCTATATGGTGAGCATTCATAGATCATATCCAAAGCAAAACAAAGATCTTTCCATATAAGAGCAAGTGCTGTAACTTGCAAAGACTACCACGTTGAACTGGGGAAGGAATAACAGCTCTAGTTGTTGTACTGAAGACAACTAGCAACAACAAAGAAGAAAGCATGAAAGAAATACCACTACTTTTGTGGTGATTTTGCATAAGCTATATTAAGGTGAATTATGCTCATGTGTATTCTAATGGAAGTAATAAAGATAGTTGAAGAGAGAAGTCTCTGGATTTGGGCAGCAAATCTTGAGGAAACTAATTTGGCTTTTTTGGGGTGGGGGAGGAAATCCTGCAATACTCTTAATGCTACTACACAATGAATTTACTGCATTACTGCTGTGAACTGAATTACTGTTCATTGTCTACCACGATCAATTGCAAGTGGTAGATTGCATTCTTACCTCCTCTCGGAGAAACAGCATTTCCCCCATCTTCAGGGCTAGCTGGAATGTGACCTTCAGGATATTTCTTCTATGCTTTGAATCTTTTGTTTGAGAGACTGTTATGTATACCATAATCTAACTTTTGTTCTCATGTTCTTCAAACCAGCTTGGAGACAAAATCACTATAATAAAAACCACTGCTGTTAGCAGAGAAAACTTCTCATTATTTCATGGAAGAACTGAGAGAGCAAGAAACTGAGAACTGGCATAGTTCACATTTGAATATTGCTTGAATGTGCTTCTTCAAACTCCATCATGCAGAAGGCACCTAAACTGCATGTAGTGATTACAAAACATGGGAGGTAATGTGAATTTAGATCCAAATATATGGGAATGGCTTGCAAATGGCAGGACTGGTGATGAGGTTGAGACAAAGGGTAGTATTTGCATAAAATGTGGGACCAGGTTACAATATTATAAATTTAGCACCACATCTTCAGAATAAGAAAAACTGGCTTGGTTTAATTTGGGTTAGTTTTTTAATGGTTTATTCTATTGCACAAACTCAAACTACTTATTGATTTATGGCTCAGTGCATTGTGTGATCACTAAAAATAATTTAAGTGATACAACTACACATAAATGGACATAGCTAATATCTACTGGATCACCCATCCAAATGCTTGTTGTTTCCTGCACTTTTAAAAAAAATAGTGGGAAAAAAGACTTACTTTTGCTATGTATATGGACTGTAAAAGCAAATACCACTTTTTCATTTTTGCAAGTATTGTGAAAAGTCCAGATTAAAAGCATAGGTCTTATTGCAGTATTCATTTGCGGTATGTCTCTCTTAAATTTAAGGCAGAAGCTATAACTGGAAATTCTTAGAATGAAATTGAGACTTCCTGTATGCAAAATAGATTCTTTTTGCTCCTCCTATTTGTTTAAAACAACTAGCTTGATAGAGCAGATAATGGTGTAACATAGAAGTAAGCAGCAACTTGGTGACTTAAGATAGCATCTGACAGGGGAGAGGAATGTCAAAGCAGTAAGGAAACAAAATGGGTCAATGCCCCAGTGTTAGAAACTAGCAACACAGAGGTATGAAATAAATGGAATGAAAATATTGCAAAAGCAGTCACTTCAGGTAGCCCCAGAAAAGTTAGAAACTTGTACACACCTGTTACTCAACAAGCATCAGAAACCCTGTTTGGACTTGTGTGATCTGTTAGTTTTAATCTGAAATTGGCTTTTGTCAAAACAACAAAGCAACACTCCAGTAACTGTGGTGTAAAACATTTTAAAAAGTGCTTTGATCAGAACTGCGCACAGCTGAAAAGGTCATACACAACCATCGAAAGAAGAAGCATTTTCCTTCTGAGAATGAACTACTTTCCCTAAGGAATTTAAAGGCTCAATACAATGCAATTAAATACAAGAAAAAATTGGTAAAGAAGGAGACTTGGCAAAAACTAAGTCAGTCAGTCAGTCAGTCAGTCAGTCAGGAAGAGAGATTCTTCCCTCTTCTGGCATACTACTAGAAGGCTAGGAAAACTGCTAGCCTCCCCAGTCAATCTAGTACCAATTCAAGCTCAATTTTGGAGGGTTGTATGTGGATTTTGCTAGTAATATACATGAAAGTGAGATTGACTTGGACCAAGTTCAAAATTGGCTCCCTGTCTCTCTGCAAGAGGTAGTTTGAGCCCTTTTAGATGAACAAAGTTCCACATGTTGATTGTGCTTTTGCCTGACATTATTAGAAAGAATCCCAGCTGGTGGGCACCTCCTCCAGGATCCCTATTTATATATTAGACTGGTTATGTTCCAAAAGACCGGAGGCCAGCAATAATAATCCCAATTTATAAAAAGGGTAATAACAACATTCAGCTTTATATGCTAAACATTTAAATCACAAGCTCCAAGATGTTTCAGAGACAGTGGGTATAACCCAAGATGAGCAGGCAGGATTCAGAGAAGGGAGGTCAATGGCAGACTGCATTCTGGTATTCTATCATTTTGCACAAAAATACACTCAATAAAAAAAATTCCTCCCTTTTTGTGGCCTTTCTAGATTTCCAACATGCTTTTGACTCCATTTCCAGTAATGCTGTTTGGAAAAAAATAAAAACACAGCTATTGAATGGAACCCTCTTTTTCTGATACAGAAATTCTGTTCCATCACCATGTTAATGATTAAAGCCTGAGAAAACCAGTTCCTTGTCATAGTCAACAGGAATGCTAATTTGCAGCCAACAACTTAATAACTGGCCATCAACATCTCACTCAACAACTAAAACACCACCCACAATCAGGCACCACATAAATACTATGCATAGAATAGCCCAAAGCACACATTCCAGTAGAGAGAAGTTCCCTGAGGATGGGCTCCAGCATGAGATTGAAAACTCAGAAGACTAAACCTCTGGTCCCAGTGACCAACCCAGGTTGGATCCTGCAACATTATCCTGGGTCAAATACTCACTTTCATTCGAGCAAGGTGAAATCTCCAAGGGTCCCTGTCTGGCATAGGAATGAGACAGGGATGTACTCTGCCCCCTGTCTTTTCGACTTCTACATCAATTCAGTGGTGGACATTCCTCATAATCCAGATTTTCACGCATCAAAATTAGCAGAGTGCAAAATCCCTATACTCCTCTACACTAATGAGGCCACCCTAATTTCACACACTGTAGGGATGTTTATGCTTGTAGGGCTGAAAAAAGCAATAACACCAATATTTTGGTACCATAGACAAAATGATCTGGTTCTTAATTTTGACCAATCTAAAATTCTTGCTTTTGCTAAGAAACCCATCCAACAATCTTGGAGAATAGAAGGACAAAGGTTTAGAGCAACTTACTGCATTTAAATTCTTTGGGGTGTTTTTTCCACTCTAAAGGCATCTGGAATGTACAGTCACATACCACATACACAGTCACAGTGTAGCTCTTAGAACTAA
This sequence comes from Myanophis thanlyinensis, assembly GCA_017656035.1. NCBI lineage: Eukaryota > Metazoa > Chordata > Lepidosauria > Squamata > Homalopsidae > Myanophis > Myanophis thanlyinensis. The sequence goes on from JAEANM010015774.1 coordinate 6,303, forward strand.
TAAGTGTTATTAAGTGCTTCTTCTATATAAACAGAGGACAAATAATCCCTGTGGTATTTAAAATTTTTGAGAACAAACCACTGGCCTAAATCCTTTATGAAGCACATAATAGGAATTTATGTGAAGAAAGATGCACTAACAACTGTGCAAACAAAATTTTGAGATCAAGGCTTGCTGCACCCAGTGGAACAGGAAAGCTCCAAATACCACACTAAGGTTTGAGACAGGAATGCCTGCAATTTTGTCTAAAACTAAAGACTTGGAGGAGAATGATAAACTACTGGGTGAAAATCCAATTCTTCCCAGTCAGACTGACCCTTTTAATTTTAATAGACAATTTACCTTTTCCCTAGAAACAGGCCATAGAGAAGAAATTGGCATGGTATAAACTTTTTGTACTATTCCTAATTTTTGTTAGGCTATGACCAAGCCAAACAACTGTTCACTTAAAGACAAAAGGATGTGGAATTTCAGACTGAAGTTAATAGGCCACTCAACATGACAGAAACTCTATAAATAAGGGCCCTTGGGAACCAGGAAGATAACACAAAATCTAAATTTCCTCAAGCTGAGAATAGCATTTTTCAGTCTTACCATGTACACAGCTGCAAGGCAGATACTCCAAAACCCCATTAGCCAAGCATACCTGCCCTTGTGATAACAAGGAGATTGAAGCCATTTCACATGGTCAATTCTGTAGGAATATCTGATATGGCTTATATTGTGTCCCAATACGTACATTTCCAGGAATACCAGGCAATTTCTGTGTGAACCAATTTCTAGAAGATGTGTTTATTACCACTGCAGTAGCCAAATTCTGTGTAGCTGCGATGAAAATAAGGGATAACTGGTTACAGAAACAATCACTTCTGTTATATTTATCACTTTAGATTTGACACACACTAGCTCTCGTTTTTCGATTATATATATTTGACTTCATAGTCTGTAATATTTTAGATTTACACTTGTACATGTATTTAATGCACCATTATAGCAAGGCATACCACAATTTTATGTGTTATTTTATCTTTGTTATGTTAATGTTTCATCTCATCTATTTGATTTAATTCTGGTGTATTTTTTCAAAATTTTGCTAGTTAATTTTTGTTGATACACACACATATGCCACACAAAGTGGGTTGCGCCACATCACGGATATAAGAGGCAGATGAGTTTTTCTCTTCTTTGGGCAGTTGCATTCTTCAAAGCTTTTATAGAAACACTAAAAGTATGTTATGATTTTTTCATTCTATTTTAGCATTTATATGTCCATGCTATAAACATTGCTACCAACTTCTGGCTATTTTGCTGCTAAAATTTGACAATGTAGTTGGAGGGTTCATACATTTATACCTTCTAATAATATTGTCCAATTTTAGTGGCACAATTGGCCAATCATATTTTCTAATACACTTTCACAATGGGATGGATAGAGTAAAACCCAGTGCAACAATTCTGTGTGGAAAAGCAGATCTTAAAACCCATTGTTCTCAAAAAGAGTAATGGCATTAGCATAATACACTAATAAAAAAAAGCTTAGAGGCAGTTTTTCTCTGTAGTATCGCCAATCCAAGAATATCACTGCTGACTCACCGTAAAACTTACAGTGAAATTCTTCCTATATGTACATATGTGATGGAAAAAGGTGAAATACAGGTTTCTGGATTTAAACAAGATTTGAAACTGATCAATTGTATGGTGGTCCATATTTTGATCAATTATTTGATTTTCATCAAGAATAACACAGGCTTGATGAATTATATTTTTGGGAAAAAAACAAGAGTTCTAAGTGTAGATTAGTTATCTGGCAACTTCTGAGTTCTTTTTGATCTTTATGATTCCAAGACAAAATCCTTGATTTCTATTTAGAGAGGTGATACTAAGTCAGAGGCTGTGCCTCATATGGCAGGTACTGGATGCCAGCAAGATTTGCAATAATGACCTGTCAGGAAAGTATGCTGCATATCATCATACTGTGAAATATCCTGGGGGACTCTCTTTATGAATTCTAAAAAGATACAGCAGCCCTCCAGGCAAGAATGAAGTCACATGTCATTTAAAACTTGGTTTCATGCCTTCTGCTAACCGTTCTTCACCTGTATTTCCAGAGTCTTAAAAAATCACAAAATAAAAATGCCAGTTTCTGTTGCACTGAAATGGTAAAAGTTTCACTGCCTAAATGTGGATAACCATGTTCATTAATTCTTCTTCCCTACCTCGTACCTCACCCCCAAAATTAGGGCTAAAAGATCTATCTTTTAACCAATCAGTTTAAAAGGAGAATGTGTAGAAACCAATGAAGTCCTCAAGTTCTTTTTTAGAATCATTTGATGTTGTATATATTTAAAGTGACATCATACATAAGTCACTTGGTAGCTTTTGCAATAAGTCACAAATACGTCAAATTATTGATACATATGCAGAGATGTCACAATATGTTCTTATGACCCAACATTCGGTGCAAGTACATGCATCAAAGCATTTTTTGTGATGATGTCATCATTGTGTATTGTAATTTGTCTTCCCTTCATGCCCTCCTTTCTGATTCCAAGACTGGACTCCAAACAGGTTATTGAACATCGATAATGACCATGAAAATAACATGGTCTGCTTTATCCAGGTTGTATTACAGCAAGTTACGGCACCAGGTTAATTGCAACAATTCCGATTCAGTCATATTTCAGACACAGTTCTAAATCTATTTGTGAATCTATCTTAATAGTCAATGTGTATGATCAATGGAAAACCATGAATGTTATAATTTCTGAATAATGTCAGTATTAGGGGAAAATAAGACTTATAAAAGCTGGTGCATTTATACATTTCAGATAAGAATCTCAAATTATCCTACAAATCAGAATGGCTTTTATAGTATTACATTTGTTAAGAATTGGGTTTCCTTTACTTTGAGGAAGCTAAATCCTAAAAGAATGGGAAATTAACATTCTGATTTACTTGATAACTTCCAGCTTCTCCTGGTTGTTTCAGTTTGTATTTTTTTGTCACTGATACTTTATTATTATTGGAAATCTCCTAAAAGTACAGGGGCATCTGCAGAATATAACTAGTGCTCATGGCTGAGCTATCAAAACCACATTTTTTTTAAAATTGTGTGTCCCATTCATTGTACACACTTAAAAGGAAGTAGGCCTTTATTTATCCATTTACACTTGCCATTGTGACATTGTTGACACATAGGTGTCTCTGTGAAGGATCATAACCCTTCCGAATGTTCCCAAAAGATTTGAAATAGATGAAAAGTGAATAAAATACATGCAATGTATTGTAGAGATTGACATTCATGAAGGATGGTCACCTAAAGGCTGAATTAATAGAAAGCATTGGATGGCTGGAAGCCAACCTTAAAACAAGGATGGGGAGAAGGGGACAGGACTGCCTGAGTGTGACAGTGATATAAAGTAGACATTTACTTTGCGTACATAGACATGTATTTACCATTGAGTACATGAAGAGGTATTTTCCATTAGTACATGGGCAGATATTTTTTGGGTTTGGGTCAGTTCTTCCTTTAAAAATTTTCCATTATATCAAAAGTAGGGAAGTTACAGTGCTGATTTTTAAGAATACTTTCTGAGGACTGCCTAAAGTACGGTAGCTTCAGAGCCACCATGAGACACTGGTTGTTCATCTGTTCTAAGTGTAAGTACACTGGTGATTAGACTGCCATGGGCATCACCAGATTGCCCAGTGATTATTGTGATAAAATCATTAAATAATTGTCATTAAATGAAACCCAGTCGCATCGCGGGCCATATCGTGACATATCAAGATGTTTTTTGCCTTTGTGGAGCTGGGTGGGCATGGCCTGTGTGGGCCATTTCTGGCCAATGGTCCACTAGTTTGACAGGCCTGACCTAGAGCATACCAGATCATAGACTCCTGCATTAGGGCATCTAAGCAAGGTGTTCTTATACTGCCTATGATATTTGAAGATTTTCAGTGCCATTGGAAAAAGGTGAACTCCCCTTAGAGTGGTGGACCATCACTACATCATATGGAATTAAGTCATGAGCAAGACATCTCTAAAAAGACTTGCCCTGTGCTTGCTTTGAATCCTGGCAGCTAGGATCCTGGCATCATCCTTATTATTTCACTACCGAAAGAGCCCAACATGCTGAAGCAGCTTTCTTTTCTTTTCTAAATGCACAAGAAAAACCCAACGATTTTAAGGTTGCTAGATGTCATTTATTCCTTGGTCTTTAAATTGGTGCCTTGCACCTTGAGGCCACATGTTAGCTTCTTATTTTTCCACCTCTAGCTCCATAACTTTAACCCTGAACCCCAACCATTTACCAGATACTCAATTTTCAAGCCTAGCCAATCTTGGGATATTGTTGTTCATCTCTTGGTATGTTACTTCACTAGGCTGCCTGCTGCTCACATTAGCATGGTTGAGATCTAGCCAGAAGGTATATTTCTATAGCTCTTGACAAAAGGACAATGAATACCACACAGGACAACCTTGATTAATTAAACTCGAGAAACCTGCTAAGATTTAAACCTTGCAAAAAACCTCAAGCCCTCTTTTGTTGAAGAAAAGGAAATATGAATCAGTTGAAGAATAAAAATACGGTGTGTGTGTGTGTGTGTGTGTGTGTTT
>JAEANM010015775.1:0-13508 GCA_017656035.1 Myanophis thanlyinensis
ACATAAGCATTTCACTGCATGTCATATATGTGTCATGTATGTGACAAATAAAACTTGAACTTGAACTTGAACTTGAACTTAATGTCAGTCTTCATGTTAAGGGAATTTATAGTGTCAGTAAAGAACTGAAGATGGTAGATAGTTTTGCTTCCTTAGGTTGAGGGATAGATAAAGATGGACTATATGCAATGGGGGAAAAAAAAGAGAGTAATGCTAAGGAAGAAGACAATGATAAGTGAGGGGGGAAATCATGAAGGATAAGGTCATTCCAATGATAGCAAGTGATGAAAACAGTTAAAGTAATGATAATGTCAGCTGTGAAAACTGGCCACTGGAGGAGAAAATATGTAGACACTTCAAAAGTTTGTAAATAGCTTTTAAGAGTATTGTGAACTTTTAGCAAGATGGTTTTGGACCAAAAGAAGATTGACTGCTCACTTAAAGTGATGATGAGCAAGTAAAAACTCAAAGAATATGTAATACAAGCAGATAACGGATTAGAAAAAAGCTATTATGCTTGCAGAATTGAGAAGGGAGGAGAAAGAAGTAGAAGAGGAGGAAGTTAACAGATGAAACAAGTAGATGGAAGGTGGAAGGCAATGGATCATTTTAATTTACTGAAATATCCTAAAAGGGGCAATGGATTGTTACTACAGATGTACATGGAATATTTGTCCATACAGTCAACAGGAGTCAAACCAGGTAAATAGCATCTAAATACCTAGATATGTAAAAGGAACCTTTACAACATAGCTGAAATGTCAATTTTACCAAAATTGAATAGGACAACATAGACTAGATCATCTATTATTGCTTCCTCTAACATAGTGTTTCTCAACCTTGGCAAGTTTAAGATGTTTGGACTTCAACTCCCAGAATTACCCCACAGCTTTGCTGGCTGGGTAATTCTGGGAGTTGAAGTGCAAACAGCTTAAAGTCGCCAAGGTTGAGAAACATTGCTCTAACACATAGTAGCCACCCAAATATATTTAAAAAGTTTTAATATCCAGAGTAACAAAATTTGCATTACACAAAGGAGTATTTATCTTCTATAGTGCAAATGTTTCTACACAAATGTGGAAGCAAGGATAAAACCCTCCTCATATTTGCTGTATAAGAAGCATATTTGCTTTGACTACAGAAGTAGTAAGAGTCAATTGCTATCAAGAGATTTCTAAGAGGTAGAAATAGTGTGAATTTCTTTCTTGTTAGAATTTTCCTGACCCATTTACTCACTCATGACAGTTAATAAACCATTTATACTTTAGGTACCTTATACACGACATATTTCACAAACAGCCACAGGTCCTCTTGAGAGCTCAGGAATAATTGCGCTTAGCAGTTTACTGGCATTTACATTATCTTGTACATCTGTAATACACATCATAAACAATCCATCTGAACATTACTTGCACACTTTTATTTGATATTGGTTTGGTTCACATGCTGTAGTTGGTTAACCATGGTTTGTTTATCACAAACATGCTTATTATATAAAGTGGCCAGGAGAACAAATAATATTTAACCATAAAATTAGAAATCATAGTTAGATCCATAAACAATAGCTTGGTTTGTATAATCTGCTTGATTTCTGAACTATCATGATGATGTTATATTATATGCAAATTGTGGCATTCTTCTTTAAATCCATCCTTCTAAAAATAATGTGTGACTAGAACCTAAAATTTTGTTTTTCCAGTTGTTTCTAGCCTAATCTTTATTGCCTTACTCACAGAAACTGTCTCTCCCCTTATTACATTGTAACTTTGGTGAAGTTTAATTCTGTGTTTGGTGATGTTTAATCCTGTAGCCATGCCCACAGAACTGGTAGTAAAAGAAATTGAATTTCATCACTGATTAATATACCTTCTCTTTACAATCACTGAATGTTCTCTTGTTCAGTGAATTACTTAGATCTTAAAATATTTGACATTATTTCATGTTCTATTTCATTGTTTTAAACATTTAATAAATCTTTGCTGCAAATAAATTAATGAATTGTATTTAATATTAAAAAGCATCAATATACTTTTAATTCAATAAAACCAATCTTGGAAAGGAAGAATTGGAAAGAGAACAACCAATCCAAGATATTTTGGTGAACTTTGTGAGGAAAGGGAAATAACCAGATTTCCACTCTAGTCCATTATTTTTCTAAATGAAAGAACAGACTAGGAGAAAACAAGAAAATGTCTTATTCATTATTTGATAACCTGGGCAGACGTTAGACAATATTTTGATTCCATTCAAAAAATCTGGGACATTTACTATGCAATATTGACCTTCTAGAACCTCATCTTGTCCAGGGACAGAGTCCGTATCACTCTGCAGACTTCTAAAAAGCTTTGCAAAGTATCTTCCAAGACCACAACAAATTGATGAATAGATTGGTGTCTTTTCAAAAGTCTTTCTGCATTCCCACACCAGTTTGTGCGGGTTCCATGACCAATCCAGAAGTAGGTTTTTGTCACTTTCCAGGTCATTTTTCCAAGAAGAAATATTAGAATATTAAAATATTCCAAGAAGACAAATAAAAATATTATTCTCACTTAACAGCACAGCTAGTATGGTTTCTAATTTTCTAATTAATCAGACTACTTGTATTCACTTGAATTTTGTCCCTGCTCCAAATGCTGTGGCATTTATCTCCTCAGAGAGTCCTGTCCAGCAGCCTCAGTCATGGTTAGATGCTAGCTGTAAGAAGCTTCAGAACTTCATGGCATGTTCATATTACTATAGCAGGAGAGATGCCAGCAAAATTCTAAACAAAAATGTTGCCCTTTGCAAATAAGCTGCCTGGGTTTGGACTGCTTTCTTTATTTCTTTTGTTAGCTCAGTGTTTTCATGAGCAGTGAACAGAGAGGGGAATTGTTGACTTTGCTTCAAAAACTGGATTTCTTTTTCAGAGTGGATAATAGGATTGTTCTGTTTCCTCGGAATACTGTGCTTGGTGGATTATCATAGTTATTTCTAAAATGTGACTCATCCAAGATTACTTTTCATAGAGTGCCATCTCATCAAGCCAATCATTTGGGAAGGGAGTAAAATACAACACTCAGATCTTTTGCTGTCTCCTCTTCTAAGCTTATGTTGGCACAGACAGTAAGTAAGAAACTGAACAGTTCCACTCATGCTCTCTGCCTGATATGTAACAGAAGGAATTCTTAAAAATATTTATTCAGATATGTTCAAGAATTTGGAGAAAATTGTATTCTATTAGAAGCAATTTTTGTCAGACACCAACTGACTTAGCTGACCCTTTAATTGTAAAAGTATAATGTGAAGATATACCTTTTGTACTATATTCTATCAAACCATTGTTCCAACATCTGGACCATATCAATGACTGGCAGGACTCTGTGTGAATTTGGACAGAAAACTTTCCAACTCTATTATATGTGACCTTTTTCAACAGGAGAATAAAACTGGAACCTTACTAATGCAAAACATGTGCAAGCATTTCCCCTATTTCATTTTCATACCTTATAGGTATTTACACTCAATGGCAATAATATTATTCTCACAGCATTAGTGGTGTAATTCTGCCTTTTAATTCTGGAGATCAGGGTAAAATGTTAGGAACCATTTTCCACCATGGTTTTCAGTTCTGAGAATACTTATATTTTTCAGTTTTTCATTTCTGCCCATAATAAAACTTAGCCTCCCAAAAACATAGATAAGATAATAAAAATATGTAAAGAACAATCCAAGATTACTAAAGGAAGATGATTTGTTATTATCTAAGTAAAATAACAAACGTTGCTCAGAGTTTCCATATTTTGGGCCAAATCTTTTTTTTTTTAATTTAACTATTCCATTTCAGCTTTGTAGAGAGCTGCCTGCTTAACCATTAACTTATTTACCAGCACTCATATGTATTTATTCAATTCAAGTGTCACCCAACTCAACCCAGTTTGGAGCAGTTCACAATATAATATACAATAAAAGCACAACACAACACAAAACAAGTGCATCAGCTTCACTTGCTACTTTAGACTATCAGATTTTGGGTATATATAAGCAGCTGGGTTAAAGTGTTTTCTTCCAGCCCGTAAAATGACAAAAGGTATGCTGGCATAATTAGTTTCATCTAGTTTAGACAATTAGACATTCTCTAAAATACTTCAGTAATAATGCCAGTTAGTATGACTGTCCTAACAGTTTACTGCAGGCAAGTTATGGAGCACTTGGTAGACTCTTCTGCCAGTTCAAAAAGCATCCAGTTGGGGAGGAAGCAAGTTTTGGCAAAATACTGAAGTGGCCAATTTAACCATCTATCAGAAACTGATGGTGCTGTGGATGACTGCCATGGATAGTCAGGAAAACAAATAAATGGATTGTCAAATGTATTAGATCTGAAAAGATTAAATCAGAACAACTGGATCACAGTTTGTCCAACAAACTTTGGTCCAGTTGCCTTGATTTACTGTAACTTTTTTTAGATATCTTTGGCCTGGATGATTGAGTCTTCTCTGATACATACTGTATCAGTTCAGAATTCTCCTTCAAGGCACAAATGACCAGGATCAGTTTATTCTATTGCAAATGCATTATAGTAGGGTATCTGAAGAAGGTTCTAATGCTGGGAAAGAGAGGAGAGGAGAGGAGAGGAGAGGAGAGGAGAGGAGAATGAACAGCAGGTGGATAGATTTAGTTACAGTGACAATGTGTTGAAAGTTCTGAAGAACCTGGTTAAGAGCAGATCCCCCTGAAGAAAATCTATGTGGTCACTAAAAATCAACATCAATTTGATGACACATAATCAATCAGATTGTTTAAATGTAAGCAGTGCTGTAGCAATCATGGTGCAACATGTCAGATTCATGTACAGATTGGTATGCAGGTTACTTTAGAAGTCCTGATCTAATATATTTTCTAGCTATAATGGCACTGTTTTATCAACAAGAATGTTTCCAGTTTATCTAATATCACCAAAACAGTCAGAATATTTGTCACTCAGGGTTAAATTATCAACCCTAAGGGTCCTTGGTGTGCTCTGAACTTGATTGTTTTCTTGCAAGACATTTCATTACCAAATTGGGCAACATCATCAGTGCTAGAAGGAAGTGAGGTTTGCTTTCATTTTATATACTTACTTGTGGCTTGCCTGTCAGTGTTGACAGGAGTGATCTTGGTGGGTCCTTGATATGCATAAAGAGGTCAACCAGGAACTTTTTGACAGGTCACATGGAAATTCTAGTCTACCAATTTCTTTAGCAATATTGGTGCTTCTTCTCTTCCCCTAATATCAGTTCAGTTTACTGGCTGCCCTGTGTCCATCAGTCTCTTGTTATATGGTATTATGGGAAGACATGAAAAGTAATGGAAAGAGAGAGAACAAGATACAGAAAACAAGAAACTGGGAGGAAGCATTTCAAATAATTAAAAGGGGTTCTGCTTTAATGGACTCACTATAAATTAGGGATGGAAATTCTTTTAGCTGTTTCCAAGATCTTGTTTTTTATCTTGTTTAAAGATAGCTTTAGAGTTATCTTCCTGAAATCTATGCAGTTCTTCCTTGATCATGGTCAGCTTGTGGGGATGCTTTGGCAACCATCAGATTTGTTATCTTCTTATTTAGTGATAGTAAGAACAAGCTTGTAGTTGCATAATGCAATGTGTTTAAAAAAAAAGTTGATGTAGTCAAGCCAAAATTAAAGAGATAGGTGATCACACACCCTGCAATTTCATCTCTCCAGAAATGTGATCCACGCTCACTAGTTAAAAGTAGGAACTGCAAGGACAAAGCATTGGTAGTCTGTCAATGTATGATTGGTTCATAGATTGAAAGAGACATAGCAACAGATCAGCCAATGGGAGCTGATTGGTATCTCAGACAGAGAGGAGCCTGTGCATGGCTTAGATTTCTGCTGAGCTGAGAAACTGAAACATAAACTGAAAGAAGTCTGTGCATATTGCTGCTCTAAACTGAAAGTGTTAACTCCTCTGCTTGTATTTGCTATCAGTTGAAATCTGCTTTGGTGTTTCATATTTAGTTCATATGTTTTATATAAAGAGAAGTTCACTTACTTGTGTGTGTTTCTGAATATGTTTGCATGCTGGCAAACTCTGACATAGTCTTGATGTTAGAAATTAAAGAAGTCATACAGTAAAATTGCAGAAGGTCAGTCCAATTAAGATCACAGGAATCAAACTATATGTGTTGGGACCTAAGGTTTAAATTCTCTATTTTTAATTCCACTTTTTCCTACCAATGAATTTCAGTTGTTCTTTTCCAAAAACCTTGGAGGTCAACCTCTGTTTACACAATGGTTCTGCCAGAGCCTAGATCGGTGGTGGCGAACCTATGGAATGCATGCTGGAAGTGGAATGCAAAACCATCCCGCAAACCCCGTGCAGCTCCGCTGGCTCATCTTGTTCCTGCACACAGATGCACACTGGCCAGCTGGCTTTTGTGTGTGCAGGAGCATCAAAACCTGGAAGAGCAGTGTCCCAGTGCACACGCATGCTCTGAGAGCTAATGTTTGGTTGCCAGTGTGCGCATGCACGCCAGGAATCGAAAGCCCAGACAGCCAGCTCTTGGAGCATACATGTGCACTGGGACAATACTCTTCAGGGTTTTGGAGCTCCCACACATGCAAAAGCTAGCTGGCTGGCACACATTTGCATGCAGGAATAGGACAAGGAGCCAGTGGGGCTGCGTGGAGCTGACGGGATGGTTTTGCATGCAGCTTTCAGCATGCAGGCCAGCACAAGGTGATGTAAAAGGTATGCCAGCACTGGCCTAGATCCTACCTCACCCATTTCTGACTCATTCCCAGCCATTTGCTGTGTGTGTGTGTGTATGTAAATAAAAAGGTTCCCCTCACATATGTGCTAGTCATTCCCGACTCTAGGGAGCAGTGCTCATCTCCATTTCTAAGCTGAAGAGCCAGTGCTGTCTGATGACCATTCCATGGTCATGTGACTGGCATGACTAAATGCCAAAGGTGCACAGAACACTGTTACCTTCCCACCAAGGTGGTCCCTATTTTTCTACTTGCATTTTTTACATGCTTTTGAACTGCTTGGCAGTTGGGGCAAGTTATGGGAGCTCCCTCCATTACGAGGTATTAGGGATTCAAACTGCTGAACTGCCGACCTTTCTGGTCGACCTCAGCATCTTAGCCATTGAGCCACCACATCCCATACACATGTGTGTGTATGTAATCTGTGTGTGTATGTGTAATCTGTGTGTAGTCAACTTGAGGCAAACAAGTTTAATAATGCATTTTAAAAATAAAATAAAATACATATATTTCCCATTTTAAGAATGCATTGGTGTGATAGTAAACTTCAATCTGTTTCCACACATTGCAATCCATTCTTGACCAGAATGTTAATTGCAACATTTCAGCAAAGAAATATTCTGCATCCTCCCTGGAGAGATTGTCATTTGAGAGAGAATTGGAGATGGAATGTAGAAGAAATGGGCTTTACAGCTTCTGAACTACATGCAAGACTTGAGATCCGAAATCCTATTACAAAATGCTGAGTTCACAGCAATATGTTAAAGGCAAATATCAGGTGCTCGTCAAATTGTATTTAAATGTTAAATGAAATAAAAGCCACCTAAGATGCATTTTGTGACATGCTGAGTATGGCTGGCTCAGGAATTCTGGGAATTGAAGTCCACAACTCTAGTCATAAAGGGCTCATAGTTGCCCACCTCTGGTCTAAAGCAAAACTTGAACTGATCTGAGATCTCTTACGTCAGTGAATTTTAAATCAAGTAAGAACTCTACTGCAACTTACACCAATTTCTGTATTGAGGATTTTTGCAGCTAGAAAATACTAACTTTAAATGACCCCTAATACCAAATTTGTTACTGCATTTAAAAATTGCTTCTTGTGCTTCATGAAGCACCACTGATTGCAAATGGAACAGACATGTGAACATATCACCAAAAAAAGACATGTCTTAACAACTTGGCAGAGAAATACTCCTGCAGGTTTTCTACCCTTTTTATGAAGGAAAATCTGCTTCAGAAATACTTTCAAAGAAGAGGATTTCTGAGGAAGTCTCAAGGGTGGGAATGAGAGGTTTTTGTATTTCTTTAGTAGTGGTTTATGCAGCCTTCTTCACATTTCATGATTCCATTCAATCTTAGCAGAAGAGCACTCTTTTGGTGTGGCCTTTTCAGTAGAGGTGTCACCATGACCAACAAGGGGGAAATGGGATAATGTCTCCTTCCCCTGGAGGAATATAAAGTTTTGTTCTTCTCACACATTGGGGAGATTTCAAAATACCATTTGCACCATTTTTTGAACACATGATTTCTTTCAAAAAATCACAAGGTGTTGTAGGTCCCTACTCCCACCCTTTTTCCCCCCAACCTAGGGGACTAGCTCAGACTCCACTGCTAAATTTTAGGGTTATGAGAACCAAAATCAGCAGTAGTTTCTTGCCTTTCAGAGGAAGAATTTAAAGAAGGCAATTATCATTCTTCTTTGCTCTGTCTTGCTCCTTCTGTCTGAAAGCATGCTGATGTCCCCTCTGGTAATTTGAAGAGAAGATGACAAGAGTTCCTTGCACATTTTCTGTCATACATCCTTACAGTTGGTGAGAATAAAAGGAGTATCCCATAATAAAGGAGAGGGACAGGAGTTTCTATCTAGATGGCCCCCGCCACCAACATCAGATGAAGGGGCAAGGGAGGAGGGGGGAAATCTTAATCACAGTTTCTCTGTTGCCAAAAAATGATCCACAATAAGTGCAAACATTGCTGCAAATGTTGTTTCAAGCAAGCTAGTGTGTGTTTATGTGTATAACTGTTTGTGTTTCTATACTTGTACTATAAAAGTCCAGGTTTCTATATGGTGCAGACCAGTGGTGGGATGCAACCAGTTTTACTACCGGTTTGGTTTGCACACACTTTGTGCAGCTTCTAAAATGAAAGTAGTGCCTTACCGGAGGCAGCCCAGATGAGTAGGAAGGCTGCGGAGGCACGCAAAACAGCTGTTATGTGTGATTCAGCTGTTTTCAAAGAAAAGAAACAAAGGGATATAGGTCAGGATAGGGTGGAGTGGGTGAGCAGAGCCAAACATCATCGCTGCTATCAGTTCGGTAGAACCAGTGCAACCAGGCTGAATACCACCAGTGGTGCAGACTGATACTTTGAATGCTAACTGTTAGAGTAAGCTATATTAAATCAGATGGTAGAGAAAAATCTCTATAAAATCAAAAGTTAGCATTACCACGAGAAATATTTAGATAGAGGAAGAAGAGAAAATATACACTTTTCCCCCAGATGGGTTAAGTTAAAAAAAGATGACTTTGATGAAAAGGGGAAACATTCAAGTAATCCCTTCAGAGATTAGAATGGCTCCACCTTTTCCAAAGGCTTTTAAAAACCTGGTTGTGTTCCCAAGGCCGGAGCACTAAATGTTGCTAAGATTCCCATTTTCAAACTTTGTTAACTTTACCAAGTATTTTGGCTGTTGTATGTATTTATTTTGGATGTTTGGATTAGGTAAATAGTAGGCCTCCACTTGCAGAATTTTTCACTATTGTGCTAAATTCGTAGCCAGCTTTTCCTCTAGAAATTGAAGATCCTGGACATGGTACTCTCACCTCATGTTTTGTTTTGTTTTCCCCACGCCAATTATGTGAGGTCATTTTGCTGAGAAAGGGTGACTGACCCAGTCACTCAGCCAGGTCTCATGGCTTAGGGTGGATTTTAACCTGGAGCTCTTGTAACCTAGTTGAATATCTTAACCACTACACCATTGTTTTATATGCTGATTGGTCTTACAAGGAGCAGATCGGACCTTGTAAGATGGCAACTACAAATTAGGAATGTATAAAAATGTTTTTATATAAAATGCTCTTATGATCCATCTATATGAACTCAGCCATAATACAGAAAAATGGAGTCCACTGGTGCCTGTCTTTTTTTTTCCTAGAAAGCTGCTAAGAAAAAGAAATGTGGATTCTTGTGAAGTTTGCTTACAAAACAACCTATATTTTAGAAAGCTGCACATTAAATCAGCAATTCCTTGTAAAATATGTATAAAAACTAAGATTGGGGATACTTTTGTAGATAGAGCATGCATTGAGGGAAATATACAGGAAAAAAAAGATTCAGAATGGGGAGAACCAAATTTTTAAAAAACCTAAATATATATACAAATGTATATACAAATGTATATACAGTCTCTTGAACAACTGCAAATTTGTGGACATTTTTTCTTTAAATAACATAGCAGTATGTACAGCACTTAAAAGAATCCAAATGTATATTTCCTATAGATTCTTGCTTCAAAATGTGGTAAATCCAGCTACATTTGGAGATTCTCTTTTTTGCTGAACAGATCACAGGATTTTGGTCCCAAAGTCCCATTCTGGTGACATTACTGAGACAATGGTCTGCAGTCAGCAAAACACCAAGTCAAGATCTTTATTTGTGTCAAAAGCACACTCAAATTATCGATTTATAACCTTCAGTAACCCAATCAAAATGACACACAATCCATATGACTTCTTATCTGTGTTTCTCTTTTTATTCACCAGGAACTTGAGTTAAGAAGCTTTTTATCACCCGAAAATAAGCAACATCCCTTGAGGGAAAAATGTATTCACACATTACAGGTAGTCCATGACTTACGACCACAATTGAGCCCAAAATTTCAGTTGCTAAGTTAAACATTAGTTAAGTCATTTTTTGCCCCATTTTACGACCTTTCTTGCCATAGTTTTTAAATGAATCACTGCACTTGTAAAATTAGTAACACGGTTGTTAAGTGAATCTGGATTCCCAGTTATCTTTGCTTGTCAGAAGGTCGCAAAAGGTAATCACATGTCCCCCAGGACACTGCAATCGTCATAAATATGAGTCAATTACCAAGCATCTGAATTTTGATCACATGTCCATGGGATACTGCAACAGTCATAAGTATGAAAAATGGTCATAAGTCACTTTCAGTGATGTAACTTCGAATGGTCACTAAACGAACTGTTGTAAGTCAAGGGCCACCAGTAAAATCATATATGTCTCTCCCTATCGTATGTCTCCTTTTGCTAAGCATAGTTGTGTAGAAGAATAATTGGTACTGGATCATTCACAGCCTATCTAGGATTGTCTCTTAGGAGATCTATCTGGTACAATCACAGCGTATCAAAGAGTTGATTATGCTGCCTCCAGCATAATCAGCTACAACAGAATCCAGCATCTCCAGCTACCACAGAAATTCCCCAAACCCAGAATACCATGGGTATTCTGCCAGCAAAGCACATTTAATTAAAATTAATGAAATCTGACAGATTGGAATGACCTTAGTTGTAAAGAGATCCTTTACTCCATTTAGAAATGAAACGTTTGGGATATCATTAATAATGGGCGGTCTTAACAGCAGCAGCAAAATGAAATGGAAGGATAATTGGTGCAATTTGTAAAGCAGTGACAATTTAATTATTTGGAGTTCTAGTTAGGCCATGACAAGCAGAGAAAAGAGGACTGAAGCTTAATACCAAATTGCATAAATATCTTCAAACACCCAAAAAAGTTTTACTTTCCTTTTGATTGTCAGGGAAGCCCTCTGCCTCTTAGATCTGCTTGGTTGTTCCTTGAGATTGATTTATTCCCAAATGTAAATTCTGACTCTGCCTTTACAAAAATCCATGGAATAAAAGCCAGCTAATTGGCATGAAGCTTGACAAGATGTTAAATGAGCTTAAGGCCTGTATTAATTAATATACTTTGGAGACCAAAAACAGACTGAGGAAAATGAATGAGGAATGAATTACTTTCACAGAATTTATTGTGCTTGCTCTAATAATCTATTGAAAGTTTAATCTCTTTAAGTAAAATAAAATCCATGATGCTACCCCATTTGTGAATTTGGAACAGCCCCCTAGTTATTAACTCTGCTAACATAGTCCATGATAACATAGCCAATTAAATTATATAGATTGTAAAGTTATGTAATTTATTACTGAGATTCAAATATTTTTATATTACTGCTGTGTTTTCAAAAATCTCCTTTATCTTGTGTACCACCTTGAGTCCAATTGCCGGACAGGTGGAACATAAATACAGATAGTCCTCAACTTATGACTATAATTGAGCCCAAAATTTCCATTGAAAATCATTGTAATTGTTAAGTGAGTTTTGCTTTATGTCCTTTCTTGCAACAGTTCTTAAGTGAATCTGCAGTTGTTAAGTTACTAACATAGTTCTTAAGTGAATCTGGCTTCCACATTGACTTTGCTTGTCAAAAGGTCATAAAAGGTAATCACATGACTCCTGTTCACTGCAACTGTCATCAATCATCATGAATACATGCCAGTTGACAAGCATCCAAATTTTGATTACGTGACCACAGGGATGCTGCAACAGTTGTAAATGTGGGGGGGGGAAAGTCACTGACACTGCTATGTCACTTTTTGGTAACTTCAGACCTTCACTAAACAAATGATTGTAAGTCAATACACTACCCGTATTTTAAATTTTAAAAAATTAAGTAACTATTAGGATCAGGATGCATTGTTTATATGAGTTAAGGAACAAAACGCAACCCAGAGTTGCTGTATCAGTGAGATGGGTGGCATAGAAATTTAATCAATAAATAAAAATGGCAGACTACCATTTCATATATGGAAGCTGATGAGATAGACAACTGAGTCTTACTACGTACTGCAGCAAGCTGGACAAAGTGCACCATCACAGTGAGAACAACAGTCTTACTAAGGACCATCAGGAATGATGTGACAGAAAACTGATCTTCCAATGCATGCTGCAGTTTTCCTCATCCCATAGTATCTGCTGTCTGAGCAGATACCTTATTGTGCATCATGATTATAATTTATAATTGAGACTATATTGTATTCTAATAGCTATCAATGAAAAGATGAAACAAATCTAACAATCACTCCTTAACCATTTTAACCATCCTAACTTTAAGCAGACCGTCTAATTCTGAGCTGGAGTACAGGTCATTTTAATTGTTTGAATGAGTTTTGATTGTTTTTATATATCATTTTAGACTGCTTATTTTGAGTTTCTGATGGCTAGAAACCATGGATATAAATTTTAATGAAAATAATCTTCACTTAATCAGAGACATTTCTAGAATTTCAGAAACAAGATAATTTGCTACATCTTTGCATTTTTTTTTCATGGTTTTCTTTTGTATCAACTCTAGTTTTATACATAAGACCATTAAAAAAAACATATCCAGTGTTCTTTCTTATTCTTCTTTTTTTATCCTGAAACTTTGGACATAACAGCAGATATAGAAAATCTACATGCCCCTGGCATGTTAAAATGCCAGATTTTTGAGATGCAAAAAAACAGATCAAGATAAATCACTTCAGAATTTTTCCACCTTTAACATAGCATATAAACTCTACAATTTCACCAAAAAACAAATTGAAACCTGAATAAATAATTAAAAATAGAATAATCATGATATATTATCTTTATCTTTATCTTTTATCTTTAATCGTATTTATATACCGCCCCATCTCCCTAAGGACTCGGGGCGGTTTACAGCCAGTAAAAATAGTA
>JAEANM010015776.1:0-10399 GCA_017656035.1 Myanophis thanlyinensis
TTAACTATAGTCCGGCCCTCCAACAGTCTGAGGGACCGTGAACTGGCCCCCTGTTTAAAAAGTTTGAGGACCCCTGACTTAACAAATGTGACAAGAAAAGTCGTAAAATGGGACAAAACTCATTTAACAAATTTCTCAGTTTGCAGTATAAATTTTGGGCTCAGTTGTGGTCATAAGTCAAGGACTACCTCTATTTTCTGAAAATTGTGTTGGTCTTTTAAGATGTTCTTAAAGCTATTAAAAAGAGTGCCAGGTTATTTTATTTTTCCATCAGACAGGGCTGGATTCATACTAAGTATGTTTCATCTCTGTCTGTTTTAAGCTACCTTTTGATCATTGGCCAAAGCAAATAGATAGAGAATGATTTTTGAAAAATAGCAAGTGTGTTAAAGAGTTGTGTGAAAAAGATTTATTTTTTCACAGATTTATAGTTATTTGTCATACTTGGATTTTCATAGCTTTTAATTAAATCTAAATAAAGATTCTTGGCAAAGAGAGAAGTTAGCAACTATGACAGACACAAAATAAATAAAATTACCAAATTATAGTAACTTTCTATTTGTTGTTTAGTCTTTGATAATTTTATTTATTTTGTTAATTGCATTACTATTCTACCATTTCCCAGATAAAATTCATAGAGTTTCTATGGTTGTCCTATTTCCCTCTAGCATGTTTTGTTATCTTTGCAACAGTCCTCTATAGTAGATTATTCATCTGCTTTCTAAGTGTATTGTTATGAGAACTTGGCTTTTGCCAGTCCTAGTCCAATACCCATTGGTGTACCACACTGCCTCTCATTTAAAAATAAAAGAAAATAAGATGCGAAAATGATTGGTTCTTGATCCTGGAGCATTATTTGGAATGAGTAACCATATTTTTGCACTAAAAAAAATGACACATAGACTTGATGAAACTCAGCGCAGTTGAGTCACAGCAAAAATCTGTCTTGCTATTGAATTTAATAAACAAACCACAATGACTTAGCAATCTGATTTTAGTCCATATAATTTTATATTTGGGTGTGTATTGCTTGTAATCCACTAATGCTGAGGAGACATTGACTGGAAAATATTGTGTTTGTTTCTGCTAAGAGATAATAGAAAAGTACTATCTTTAACTGCTATGTTTTTGTAGTCCCATGACATGCTCTTCTCTTGTGCTTAGGATCTTACAATCTGGCAGCTGGAGCTTCTGGGATATATCTACAGCTATCAGTTGTAAACTGATCTATAACAAGGATCCTATTCCCTCTTGCTTAGACTAGGGGTATCAAACTCAAGATCCAGGGGCTGGATCCAACCCGCAGGGTGTTTAGATCAGGCCTGCGGGCCGCTCTGGAAACAGCGAAGGACAAGCCCGTGGTGCGTCTGCCAATGAAAATAGAGCTAGGGAGGGCTGTGTGTGGCCCTCCTGAGCTCCGTTCTCGCCGGCACAGGGTTGCAGGAGGCCATCAAAGCCGAAAATGAGCTTGTGAGAGTCGCAGGCAGCACTCCCAAGCTCCATTTTCTCTGGCAGAAGGTTGCAGGAAGCTGTCGCAACTGAAAATGGGGCCTGTGAGCCCATTTTTGCTGGCAGAGACCTCGGGCCACTACAGGCACCCCAAACACAAATGATGTTGAACTGGCCCACATCTATTCTGGTCCTTCAAGTTCAAATACAACCCTGATGTGGCCTTCAGTGAAATTGAGTTTGACACCCATGGCTTAGATCATTATGGATATAGAATAGTAGATGTTTGCAGCATTGCAGCTTATTTTCAAACTATTTGATTTGGTTTGTGATCATAGACTAAATATTTGTGTAAAATCAAATTGTGTAATAAACTAAAATGTTAAAAGATATGGAACAGGGCATAATCCCAGAGTTTCCTTACAGTGATCATGACTAAACGGTATTTTGCTGCCATTTTAAAAAAAATTCTAAGGAGTTATCAGCTAATAGTTTAGCTGATAATACAGGTAGTTCTTGAGTTACAGCCATTCATTTAGTGACAGTTTAAAGTTAACAACAGCACTGGAAAAATGATTTATGATTATTTTTTACATGGCCGTTGCAGCAAGCCCATGGCCATGTGATCAAAATAAGGGCCCTTGGCAACTGTCTATATTTATGATAGTTGCACTGTCCCAGGGTCATATCATCACATCACCTTTTGCAACTTTCTGATGAGCAAAATCAATGGAGAAGCCAGGTTCACTTAACAACTATGTTACTAACTTAACAACTGCAGTGTTTCACTTAACAACAAGAAGGAAACTTGTAAAATGGGATAAAACTCAATAACAGTCTTGCTTAGAAACAGAAATTTTGGGCTCAAGATTGGCAGTAGGTATTCTCCTCTCTGCTGCAATTGGAGTGCTTTTCAAGGAGTAGTGATACTTCAGAGCACCATATATGGTGCTATGTACAACCACTGAACGTGTGTTGCTTCAACAACACCTTCTATGCAGGGACTAATTCAATTCTAAAAGGCAAGTTTGCTGTAACTTCTTTCTAGAAGATCTGAGAGCAAAGCAATGAACCTGCAGGAATAAAATAAAAGCTCTTCTGTGAGGGACAGAGAGAATATTAGATAAATATTTATTAAGTCATTCAGCATGGTTTAGTTTTTGCCTTTGGTTTTCTGCTTCTCATCTCACCTGAAGAGCTACTTCCTGCCAGAATGGCTTTTATTTTGGGGGCATTCATGCAAGACCATAAGCCATTTTAAGGCTTAAGATAGCCTAAGGGATGGAACAAAGAAGCGATCGATAATGCAGTCCTTAATTCCTGCCAGTACAGAATTTTTGTACAGAGTAATTTCAGTTTGACACTATAATATTTGGATAAAATATTTACTCAAATACATATTAACATTTTGTTTTGAACAAGAAATCTTTGCTTTGGATGAATCACATGAAAGCAGTGTCCTTGTTGCTATATGACTACTGTACAAAATAAAACACAAGTGAAAAATAGTAATAATAAATATGGTTGGGGTATTACAGAGGATACCAAGTTGGGGAAGGCATGTCTAAACATACATATGCTAAAAAATTGGATTTAGGAGCCTGAATAAATGCTTCATTTTATTTAAAAGAAAGTGTTACCTTATTTTTAAAATCTAAAATTATATCGTATACAATAATTTATTATTCTGCACACTGTCATAAGACATACCATACCAGTCCTTCATCCTTTGTATTGTACAGGTTTCATTTTTTTTATTCCTGCCCAGTTTTTTGTCATCCTTGCCAACTGTACACCTCATTCTTGTCTATTTTGATATGTTTTAAATTGTTTTGATGTTTTTGCATTGTTTGTCTTGCAAATATATTTTTAAAATTACGTTTAATACAATATTATTAAGCAACATCTATTCATTCTATGTTCTTGGGAAGGACTTGATAGGTGGACATAATTGCCAAATCCAGTCCAAACACCGGACTATAATAATAATAGCAACAATAACAATTCCTTATTTGATATCCTTAATGAAAAATAAGATTGATGGTTTAAAACACGTATAATGTATAGCTATATCATAAAGTGATTTCATGGAAAGTACAGTGTTTGAAGTTTGACAATGAAGTACACTAGAAATGGCACAGTTACAGAAAAGACCTTCTGATTGCAGGGATGGCTTTCATAACATGTAAAAACTTTGTAGTAATCTGTATGGGAATGTGTTAAGGAATTCCCTGCTATATGGCAGTGGTTAATTAACTTATTTTTAAATTTGTATTTACCGTACTGATATGCATTCCAGGATAATGATAGAGATGGAGGGCATTTGTTTTCAAATCATTTAAAGCATATAATAAATTTAGGAAGTTAAGAAACAAAACCACCAACATAAAATCTGACAAAGGAGATTCTAAAGGCTAAACCCAAAGCAGTATTTCTTAGTTCACTAAATAGCTTGAGCCACTTGTTGTCAGGCTAATCTATTTAAAAGATTATTGCAAGGGTAAAAGTATGCTTGTATTTAAACCTAAACAAAATAATGCAAATAATTGAAAAAGTAGTAACAATTTTAAGATGAAAAAGCTTTGGGAAATAAAACAACCATGCCATATATTTACTTCCAGAGAATATACTGAACTTCTATATAAAAAGTTAACTGTTTTAAAACCCCATTTGATAGAGACGGGCCAAAAAAAAAAAAGTTCAGTAAATGATCTTATAGAATGGGTAGTATAGATAAGAAAAAGTAATGCTTTGGATCATATAGTTTTAAGTCATTAAGAACTTCAAAATGGAAGGCTGATGTGTGCATTTCGCTGTAGTATGTACTTGGTTGAGCGCATCTAATTAAAATCAGAAACATTTCTTTCCCTAAAGGAACTTCTTGGTCATAGATTATTCAAATCAATGTAACTTTGTTCTCTAAATGCTGTTTATTTAGCCAAAACAGCAACTAGTAAACTATTGAGTGGTATGAGTTGATTCAGGGTTTGTAAAAGCAGAGAAAAATACCTTGTGGGAAGGGAGTGTTGAAAGGATAGCCCTATGATGGCTGACTGAAGAAATAATCTCTTTCTCAAATTTTGAAGTGGGGAGTAGAATATAATGGCTGGAAAAGGACAATAATAGAAATTACACTTAGCTACATGAAAAGGTGGCTTCTGGTCCACTTACTTTATTAACAACCAGTACATTCACTGTGGGCAGCTTCCTACTTAAAAATAGCTTTTTTCATATAATCATTGTGTATTTTAGTGTATATATACAGCACTGTATATAGCTATATAATCAGATTTGACTACCATGAACAAGAGAGAAGAATCAGTAAACTTGCAGAAAGCTTATAGTTTCCAGAATAACAATAATTAGAAAAGGTTTAAGAGGTGTATGAAACCTAGGAGAACAGCCTGAAGAAGACTGAATATGAGAATATTGAGTGGCTGTGGAAGATGGATAGTATGTTAAAACTGCGTATATAGGGAATGGCATGGAGGAAATGCTGGCTGGAACACTCTAATTGGTTAAAAAAAATGGAATAGTACTTATAAACCAGCCACCATTCCTTATTGCAATTGTGAATAGTCTTTTGTTACATCAATAGAATACAGTATTTGAAGAGAGAATGTGGGCTCCAACATGAATCCAAAAACTCAGAAGACAAATCTTCTGACCCTGATGACCAACCCAGATTGGATCCTGCAACATTAGCCTGGGACACGTATATTCGCCTTCATTTGTAATATATGAAGAGAATATAATAGTGCCCCTAGTTAACTAATGAAATCTCTGCAAATAAATAATAAAGCTCAGAGAACACCAAGGGTTGTACTTTTGTTACTTTGTATTTTACGTAGAATTTACCATAGACTGTGAGGCTTATAAACCTGACAATCTGGAGAAATTCAACAAATAAATAACAAATATTAAGTCTGAATTCATTTTAAAATATTTTCAACTATGCATTCAAAAGCATTTATTTCTCAGCCATGAAAGATAAAGGATGCTGAATTAACAAACCAAAATAAATCTTTTTTTATAGCAATTTGGTAAAATCCTTGATGTAGAGATAATCTTCAATGAACGTGGGTCCAAGGTAAGTTTTGTTTCTTTATCTACCCTCTACCGATTTCTCTCCCTTACCAGTTTACTCCAGTTATCAAGATAAAGCAGCTTCCTTCCTAGCTATTCTGTATAGACAGAAAAGGAACTAGGCACTGGGTTATTGTAGGTGTTGTATATAACTGATAAGTGTCTTTAATAATAATAATATTCATAATGTTCCCTTTGAAATAATCAGATTTCTCCAAACTTCTGAAAATAGAGACACTGAAGCTATGAAAGTCAGTTTTTGTACTAATTTTTTGTTAATTTGAAATGTTTGAGAAAGAAATGCTATACAGAAATGTATAAGTATTTTATATATGGGATAAGAGTTAACCTTGTGCAAAAAAAAAATTATCTGCCACCTGATCCTCCAGTGTTTCAAGGATGTTGGCCCATCCTCTTACAATGTCTGCAAAAGCTTGCAGCTTTTTAGAAAGGTGTAGTTATTCAAAATACAAGCTGTTCAGAATGATGTAAGGTGTTTATTTTTTTTAAAGCGTTAACTTTCTGGAGAGCCAATGGCAAACCTTATAGACCTAAGTGTAGCAATTTTAAGTGTTGCTTGTCCTAACCGGTTCTCATCATGAAACCAATGTCCCCTCACTGAAGAATTGATGTGATTCTCTCTCTGCCCAGTAGGTCCAGCACTGGAATAGCAGGGAGTGTTTCAGGTCAGGAGCAAGGCGCATTGGCAGAGCTCTGTGGGGGAAGCTTGCACAGTGCATGTCTCTACTATGCTTGACTTAATCAATGCTAAGTTTTCCACTTTTTATTAAAAATGAACATCTGTCCCACACCCTCACTCCATCACATCATAGTGATAAGGCGTAGCTAGTATGTATATCCTGTCTTTGAAGTTCATAATCTACACAGAATAGCTCCATATGGATGTTTATATGCAAGATTATGTTGTTAGCATATCAGATTTCCTACGTATTATCTGAAAACCAGAAAAGAGGTGATATTTACTACTTGTACATTATGCAATACATACAATACATACATTTAATATTGGAACTAATTTATCTCACAGCTTAGTTTATAAAGATGTAGGGTAAAATTGATGCAGCACCTAATTATTTTAATTTGTGAAGAGCTGCAACCTTCACTGAACCACATGCTTTCTATTACTCATGTATCCATTGTGTATGTTTGAATGATGAAGTGAAAAGTATATTATGTTTGATCACTAGACTTCAGTATACCTAGACTCTTAGAAGTGGCTGTATACAGAAGTAAGCCAGAGATGTAAAACATTTTTGGGATGAAAGGAGTGGTTAAAGTGCCAAAGGCTGGCCATTTGAATTATGCAACCATTAACAAGTTCAGGATCTTATATTTTATTGTCTTTCATAGAATGGAAGCAATCTGCTGTAATTTAATCTCTAAATAACATGCTACTCGCTGTACCGTTTAGATCAGTGTTTTTCAGTCTTGGGTACTTTAAACCACGTGGACTTCAACTCTCAGAATTCCCCAGCCAGCATACTAAAAAAAAAATTTGGTCTGCACTTGTATATATCTATAATTTTATGCTGTGTACATCTGGGTTTATATGTCCTTATTTTAATACACACTCAGATACACTGGGCTGCTTCATGTTTCATTCTTAATGAAGGATTCAGCAGCAGACTAGTGCATGCTTCTGAGATCACACTCACTGACTTCCCTGATGAGTAAAAAAGGATACCAAACTATATAAACCTGGTCTATGGCTTGTTTAGTATGTTGTATGAGAGACTTCGGGTCAAAGGAGTCAGAAAGCTAAAACAAAACATGTATTTTCCCAGTACTAAGCAAACCATGGACAATCTTGTTCGTTAATTCATTATTTATAGTTTTTATAGGAGCTGATGTATATTCTCTGCATAGCATGCTACTTGTTCACTGCTAAACCCATAATAAGCCGAAAGGCAATTTAGTCTTTATGTTCAGAATCTTCCATAAATTATAATAGGCTAATAACTATTGAACTGCAAGTAAATAAAACCAAACTTCTGGTTTTCAGATAATACAAAACCTGTTAAGATCAAATGATAGCCACTTGCCCCTTTTCTTTCATCTAGTAAATATTTAGCTCATAAAGGCATTGATCAAGTTCTTTTCTATTTGGTGGTACAATTTCAAACATGCCTGTCAAATTCACAGCAATTCAAAGATCTCAAGTGAGACTGTTTTAAACACGGTGAACAGTATAAGCAGGATTCCCAAAGAGTGTTTGTGTTTATGGCTTTTTTTTTTTTAAATTGAATTGAGACATTTTTTTAAAAGAAGCTTAGGTTCCCAGTGGAGAAACACAATTCTTTCTAGGGACCCTTCACTTATCACTCACTTCTTCTGCAAAAAAAAAAAAAAAAAAAAAAAGTATGCCAAAACTTGAATGCTTGTATCCTACCCTGTGGTTTCTATTCTAACCTAATGATATGGAACCTTTCTCCTCCTACTCCTCTTTCTTGGGAATCGGAAAGCAGATGCACCCCGCTGCCTGCCTTGTGCTGTGTTCTCAGTATTACCCTTTCCCTTCCTGGGTTTCTCAAGGGTATATTCTTCAATATGTGAATGTTTAAAAGGTGAAAATGTAAAATCCAAATTGCTCTGGGTATGCCTACACCCATTCCCTCTATGGAATGAGCAGATCTTTATCCTTTCATAACTGTGGCAAAGGCCCTCTGCCAGTGTTGGAAAATTTGAGCGTTTCAAATTACCCTGTAGTCCATCTGAGATGAGATGATGTGTTTCCATCCTGTTGTTGACATGGGGAAAGATTTTTTGAGCATCAAATATATTTGTGCACATTGGCTGTGTTTGATTTCCTTGTTTTAAAAAAAACATTTGGAATGAATGAAAAAGTTATGAATATAAGTTTTTGGCTATATAGATTTATAAATAATTGTTAATGCTTTTATAAGCATCTCAACTTTGAATAGTATCTGAGGCACAATTTTGGCTAATTAGAAGCATATTAGGAAAACTGAACAAAAAGTGTTTGATCCATTTACATAACAATCTCAGTTATGTTCAGACTTCTGTTTCTTAATTAATGTTCATTAATTTTTCTTGTTTCATTAGCAGTGCCTAGTGAAAGGAGCTATTAATAGGACAGTTTCTTCCAGTTTGGTTTCTGTTCAAATACCAGTTTAAGCTCCTATGGTATTTATATCAGGCATTCAAATTTTAACAAACAAGTCTAGTTTTCAATAGAACAATGATTGAACCAAGCTTGTAGTCACAGTTGTGATAATTTTTATTTCTTCTATTTGTGCGTTGCCTTTCATCTGAATATTTAAGGCAGTGTACGTAGTGGCCCTTCTTCTGATTTTATCCTGACAACAATTCTAGAAGATAATAAATAGCCCCAAATTACCAGTAAACTTCCATGACTGAATAGCAACTAAAATCTGAGTCTCTCTGCATTTTTAGTCCAATGCATTAACCACTACATTATGCCAACTCATAAACTCATATTTAACAGAAAGCTTGTTCTGGTAATAGTTCCCTTCCTCTGTAGATAGCTTGGGTGCAGGGTGGATAAAAATTGATTTAAAAAAGTTGCTCTTTAAAAATTATGATTTAAATAGAGTTGATTTAAATCAAGCCTTTTTACTAGTGATTTAAATCGACTTGATTTAAATCAAATCCACCCTGCTTGCGTGGAGCAATGTGACAGATAGAAATGTTATATTTATGAATGAGGTTTTTGTCCTCCTATTGGTGGGATCTTGTAGAATTCTTTAGGGGCCACTCAGGTAAACAGACTTTAGGGGCCACTCAGGTAAACAGTGAGCCTGAGAAAGATACACCTTTATTCAGCTTCCTCTGTTTTCTTTGTTAAGATGGGAAACAATGGCTTGAATGTCTGTATTCCAATGTTTGATGGAAGGCCACTTCCCTCCCAGTGAGGCTGAGGTATCTGTTGCAATTAACTGTGGGAAAACAGTAGTGATTTCACTCCCCAGTTGATGCAGTGAAGAAAAGTAGAGTAGTTCCTAAAGCTGCTTAGAGAACTAGTAAGGGCCATATACTCAGCTATAAAATCCAGTCATTTTATAGATAAGAGAGTTTAAGAAATAAGAGATTGTATGCTGAGTTTAATTTAACTAATCTAGCAACAAAATCCTATTTTATCACTCTAAATTTCATTTAACATTGATTACTCTGTTTTCTTAACAGATGCACTGATGTCCTATTTTATATGTCCTATTTTTTTAAAAAAATCTGGATAGCAAAAATACTTTTCTCTTAAATTGAAAAGCATTTTTCTTTATTTTTTTCAATATTCTTAAACAACTCCATTTTAAATTCCAGCATATGTACATAAAATTGTTTTGATCAATCCAGTTAAATAGCTACAAAATATGCACCCAAAATACGTTCAACCTATGCAAAGTAATTCTAGGTAAAAATTCCACAATTTTTTATTTTTTTTTTGCAAATCTTAAAGAATAGTGTCCTTATTTTAAAATAAAATATTTTTTGTGGAACTTATTTTAATCACTCATCTCAGATGGATTATTGTATACAGTATTGACTTTGAAAGCAAATAACCTGAAAGCCTGGATTTTTTATGTTTATTTATTTGTTTATTTTTTGTTGTTGTTCCATTTGTCCAGGCTTCTGGCTGTTGACTGAGTTTTCTTTTTATTTAAAAAACTGCCTCTTTGTATATGCGTGTATACATATATATATATATTAACAATTAAAATTATGGAAAGTCTTTCCCAACACCTTGAGATAAAGATGCTGCTTCTGAAGTTAATGTTCTAAACACAGTGGGGAAAAAAGGTGTTAACAATGCATGGATTTCAAGGGGCTCCTTTTAGTTTCCTTTGAATTTATTTCATTTATTTGG
>JAEANM010015777.1:0-13506 GCA_017656035.1 Myanophis thanlyinensis
GGAACCTCTCAGGGTCCATCAGGCGCCTGGGGCGGAACCATTTTAATGGCTCCGCCTCCCTGCGATGGGGGGGGTGCGGAAATGTGTTTAATAGAATTAATCTATGTAAATTTATACACAGAAAGATAGCATTAAATTCTGAATGATCAACATTGCTTGCCAGATCCATAAAATCCAATTTCTTTATAGAAAATCAAGTTAAGATGCATTTTTTTCTATAACTTTTGAGCCATGCTTCTATAAAAACATGCAATTATATTCTCTGTTGTTCCTCTTTACAATGCTACTTCATACGGGCAACTTCATCTATATCTTTTTTCCCCAATCTTACATTTAATATGTTTTTGAAGATGATTTTTTTAAAGTCCACAAAAAATAGATATAGATTCCTTTCCCTACATTTCCTATAAGATATATATTAATATACTGTTCTTTTACACATACTTTTCTTCACAGCCAGTATATTTTGCATGCACTTCAGTCTGAAACAGAACTTTGCATTAAAATACTAATATAATTGATTTAGCCCATCCAGCTAGTTTGGGGAAAGGATACAGTATGTAGATCTTCTAAAGAATGCTTCATTTCAAAATAGATATGCCCCATTTCAACTCTCTGCCAACAATTCATCAATGCCATTCATGTGATCCACACATACTAAAAAAAGCTTATAGATTAAATATGCTTCTTTTTGGAAAGTAATACTAAAACTAAAATCTAATTTCATTTTCCCTGAAGTAGGAAAAAATGAAGTGTTTGCCCTTGTGAAAATATATTGTATTTTGTAGTCTACAAAGTCAATCTGTATCATAGAAAAGGATTTTATTTCTCCTTAAAGCTTTTTAAGACCAATAGGTGGTGCATCTCTTGCACTGCTATAGTTACAGTAATTAACTGCACTGTTTAGTAGAGTGTTATGTATACAAGAAGTTAATGCCTATTTCCATGGTGAGCACTGTGGCATTTATTACTCATATCTTAACGTGTGTGACTCTTGAATATACTGCTTTGCCAAATACTGGGTGCTGACACAGCTAAAAGATATTATTGCCAATACAGATAGTCCTTGTGGACTTATGGCTACAATTGACCCCAAAATTTATGTTGCTAAGCAAGACAGGTCTTAGGTGAGTTTTGCTGCATTTTACCATCTTTCTTGCCACAGCTGTTAAGTGAATCTGTAGTTCAATCTGTTGTTATATTAGTAATGTGTTTGTCACTAATTTAACCTGACTTCTCCCTTGAATTTGTCAGGTCGCAAAAAGGGATCACACGACACGACATCACATGCAACTGTCATAACTATAAACCAGTTGACAAGCATATGAATTTTGATCAGATGACCATGGGGGTGCTGCAGTGGTCATAAGCCATAAGTCACTTTTTCAATGCCATTATAACTTTGAACGTCACTAAATGAATGCTTTTAAGTTGAGAACTACCTATATATATTTCTTCACTATTTTTTCTAAAGGACTGTTGTATGTATTCTGTTAATTGAAATTGAGCCTTCCAGTATTAAAAGGTTAATACTGAAATGATCAACAATCTTAAGCCATTTTCCTATTCCTCCTTGTGCATCCATTTGCATCCTGCTTTTGACAACGTACAAATGCCAAACTGCAATTAAATGCCAGTGGAGGCAAACTCTACTTGTAAAACAAATGAATGTGGGAGCACCCAACATAGCGCAATCTTTACTAAGTACACAAAGAGCGGTAGAGGACAATTCCTGATGTTATTTCTTGATTCATATGCAATTCATACAAGACCTCAATCCCAATATTTACCTCATTTGGTAAATGGTAAAACTTCATTAAAGGACTCTATATCAGTATCAGACACATACAAAAAAAATAAGACATATTTAGATACCATTCAAGAGACAGTAAAAAAGAAAAAAAAAAAACACCACTATGCATTCCCTCCAGTAACCCACACCTAGAATATGCAAGGATTAACACTAGGCAAATAACAAAGCAAAAAAAAGAAAAAATCTAATCAAGGAATAGTCAGAGAAAACCACATCCCACCAACTCTAACGGCATGGTATTGCACATGAAGAAGGGGGCAAACCCACGCTCACTAACACTGATGATATTACCTCGTTGGGTAATGAAACACCTGTGTGCAAACAACCAAGCCCAGAGAGCACAAGGACTTGGTAGTTCAACCCCGAGCTACACATATTCTCTTCTATTGGAATTCATATTATCAGACCTCGATCTCAGCCGGGAGTGGAGTTGGGGAGAGACTAAGGAAATCCACGGTTGAGCTTCCACATAAGCCCAGGAAAGTACCCTGAAGCCCGGGGGCAAGGGAGTAAAATCGGTTGGCAAGCCTATGGTGCTGGGAGCGAGGCTGCTATTCGTGGGCTTCTTGCTGCTCCAGTGGGAGAACCGGGGCTTACTTCGCGGAGGAGGACGAGGCGGCCACCTTGCAGCTCGTAGAGCTGAATGACGCCGGTACCGCGCGGGAAATTGCCCAAGCAAAGGAGGCGAGCGCTGCAGGGCACCCATTTGCAATCGAAGACGGTGTAGTTCAAGCTGTGCTGCGTATGCGCGATGATCTGCGGCTTCTCCAGCAAGCCGCCCGCCGACATGACGCCAGGAAGCCGCCCCTGAACCAACGGCACCCGGAGAGGGGCGGAGTCTTCGCCATCGCCTTCCGCCCCCTTCCCGCCGCTTCAGTCCCTCCGCGCATGCGTAGGGCTGCGCATCCGGGATACTAAATCATAGAGATTCCGAGGGTTGCGATCCGTGCTCCCTTTCTTCGCGCAACGCCACCTCGCCGCCTGAGACTCCCCGAAAGAGCAAAGTTAGGCTTTGGTTTTCTCTCACTCGCTCGCTCGCTCGCTTTTTCTAGACGGTATAAGGGCGGAAAAGAGACGGGGAAAGAGAGCGCCACCTCCAATCATAGAGTGCGAAAGGGAAGAACGGAAAAGGCTTCTTACGGGCGGCTGTCTGGCGTGGCCCGAGACGCAGCCCCGCCTCTTCCTGTCGATATCGCGGCTGGATAGATATCCGGCTGAAGCGTGGAGATGGAAAGCGCTGGCGGAGAGCGGCCGCCGGTGCCTCCGACGGAGATGGGAACGCAAGCTCCCCGAGAAGGCGGCTTCACGAAAGTCCTCAAGCGGAAAAGGCGTCGCGAGCCCCCGATGGACACGAACGAGAACCCGGTGCCTAGGAAGCGGCCGGATTTCCCCCCTCTTAGCGGGGAAGCCCTGGCCGTAAGTGACTCCAGGGGGCTCCTGGCGTGGCTGCGCTGGGCTGGGCTGGCCGAAGTAGAAAAAGGGTGGCCAGGAATTGGGGGCAGGTTACGTTTTTCCCCCTCCGGGCCAGGGGTTTCTCGAGGAAAGGCCATTCATTGCCTTTCGGAATGTGAATGGCCAAACGTTTACAAAGGGCGAAAGCTGCGGCCGTGAATACGTGGCTTGCTCTGGTTTTAAGCGCAAATTGTAACCATCAACTTGACGTATTATAATTATATTGCGGGCGGGAGGGTATGTGTGAATGTAGGCCTCCCCATCTTCCCACATTCCTCGCTTTGGTGTCCGTTCCGAGAGAGAGAAGCTACTTTGGTGGAAATCCAAATCAGGTTGTCAGGCAAGGTACTGTGGGATAAGTCTTGGTCGCCCTTGTCAGTGACCTGGTGGTGGTGGTGGTGGTGGTGCATCCTCTCCTCGTGCTCCTGTAGTTAGTTAGTTCTCCCTTCCTTGGAATGAGGGGTGGGATGGATGTTCAGACGGTGTAATTCAAACTGTGTTGTGTATGCGCCATGATCTGCAAAGTAGTATTATTATTTATTTATTAAATTTATATTATATTAATTATAATATATTTATATTATTTATTAAAGTAAAGGTAAAGCAAGGCACTGTACCTCCGGCTGCCTTTTGAAAAACCTCTTGGAAGCTTGTCAACTGGGCCAAAATGCAGTGGCACAAATAGTGATGGCCCTGCTTCACTATGTCCAGGTGACACCCCTGCTTTGTGAGTTGCTCTGGTGGCCCGTTTGCTTCCTGGTGCAAGATAAAATGCTGGTTGTTAACCTGCAAAGGCCCTGTGATTGGAAGCAGAGGATTTTTATCACTTTATGCTGCTTTAGCATCGCTTGACAAATTTGTTTGATCCTTAGTATACCACTCATTGTACATATCATATATAGTTCATCATGCATATTATATATAGAAATCAGTGTTTTTATTAGATCTGTATAAAATGGACATCGGTTTTTAATAACAAATATCAGGAAGCATCTGATGCAGTCCGAATAATAGAGACTAATATTAGCATAAACTAACACAGCTGTCCAATTTGGAAAAGGGTAGAACTTTAAAGGCAAGGATCTCTGATATACCTAGTATTAGAAAAAAAAAATTAATTTGCATTGCTTACATTTTCTGTAGTTTATATGTAAACAGATAAACTGAATACACAGAATAATTTTATTTGCTAAACATTTTATTTTGTGATGATTACTATGTTTCCTAGTGTGGAAAAGATGAATTGAGAAAAATTCCTGTACCAGCAAACAGATATACTCCTTTGAAAGAGAACTGGATGAAAATTTTTACACCAATTGTAGAACATTTGCAGCTTCAGATTAGATTTAACTTAAAAACAAGGAATGTAGAGATAAAGGTAAATTGTAAATCTACTGTTTCTGAAAAGTTAATGTCGTCTTGTGTCTGCTGTTGGGAAAAAATAACTCCTGCATTTCTTTTTGGCATTAGAAGTAATATTTTCTTAAAACAAGTTATCAGCTTAATAAGCTTTATTATTTTGGTCAATAAAATAGATATTTCAATGCTACATTAAGTGAGAAGACATTCCAATGAAATAAATATTCCTTCAAATATAAATAGATAAGACAAGTGTGCATTGCTTAAATAGGAGCCTATGCAGATCTTTCACAAAGAACTTTTAATCTGGTTGCCACCCAGAACATGTTGCAGATTTGATAGTAGCAAATTACATTGTAATTATACTTGGATTCCACTGGCATGGATAAACAGAAATTTCCCCCTTCTGTTTTTGTCCTTGGTAAATGAGGAAGAGTAGCTCAGTATGTTGATTCACAACTTCACTTGGCCTTGACAGCTATATTTGAATCTGTAAAGAATGCTTTAATAATTAGTTTGTTCCATTAATCTCAGAAAAGTTGCTGGTTTGTTAAAGTAGCATTTTAGATCTGAGTTATTAGAGTTGGAAAAGTCAGTTCTAAACAGTTGGAAATTAATGTATCACTTCATTTTAGGCAACCACAATGTAGAATATATTTATAATAATTCTGCCCATACAGATTTGGAGGCGTTTTTTTTATTCATTCATTAGCACTGTGAAAATAGTCTTATGTAGTAGAAGCAATAGTATATTGTGTTAATAGAAGCTGATAAATTAATATTTAGAATTAATTGGATTAAATATTCAGGAGAGTTGATTGTGGTGCTTCATGTAATGGAATCTCCCCAAGGATCACTTCTTAAATTTTAAGACTTATTTTATTTTCTAGACTTGTAAAGAAACAAAAGACATAGGCGCTTTGACAAAAGCAGCTGATTTTATAAAAGCTTTTATACTAGGATTTCAAGTTGAGGTAAGTTCTCATCTACTTTAGTTTACTTCATTGAATGAATATTGCTGGTACTTGAAATGAAAAGATCTAAGAAGTGTCTTCATAGGGGGTTGGGGGAAGAATTCTGCTCTTTTTGGATAATTAGCTGAGGCATTTAATATTTTGTGATCCTAGTTGCTGAATCTGTACAGAAAATATTTACATTTATTTGTAATTGGTGTTTATTTTCTGGTTTTTATCCTTTTGTACATTACCTAGGTGATATTGGCAGTTATATAAAATTATAAATTATCTAAATAAATACATGTGTCAGTGGATGAAGTTTCATATGCAATATAGATGAACTGTTTACTTTGCCTGGACAAGTGTACTGTGAGCATATGCAAATAAATTGGGAAACAGTCTGAAAATATTTTGAGATTATAAAACCTATGGAATAAGAACATTTTAATTGGCAAGTAATTTCCTGCCAATTGATGGCTTGCAGGATGGTACGTAGTGGCAGTAGTATGTAGTGGCATGTACTTTGAAGTACCAGTATTTGTATAAGTGCATATTAGAAAACTTAGTACTATTGTTCATTATTTCAGATTTCTAGCCTATTTTATTGTGCAAAACTCAATAATACAAAGCTAAAGAATCCATATGCTATGGTGACTTACCAATGACTGTTCTTGATCCTGTATTTTTAAAAGTCACAGTTATTATTTTAAAAAATTGCTATGTTTTCTCTTTCAGGATGCACTTGCATTAATCAGATTAGATGAGCTATTTCTAGAATCATTTGAAGTAACAGATGGTAAGTATGAAAATCAGTATATCAAAAGATCAGAACAATAATGGGCATTAGGGGATGTGAGATGCATATAGTTAAGAAGTTCATTAATAGGAATATATTTGAAATAACCTGAAAATAATTTTGAAAATTCACATTGTTTGGTCTGAAATATTTCCCACTGATTAATTTTTTAATTGAACCATTCCTCAGTTAAAATTGCCAGCCTTCATTTGTAACTGTTAACTGTTTGAAATCTTGTGGATTTCAAAAGATACATTAAAATTTTAAAAGATCAACTATTGTATGTTGTCAGTATTAGGCTTTCTACTGAGTTATCATGAGAATCTTTTAATACAGATTGAACGGTAAAAGCATTGTTAGATGTATATTGTTATGTTACTAAAATAATGATTTGTGATTACAGTTGTGGAATTCTAGTTTTAGCAGTCTCTTGAAAACATATTTGTTGTTTCTCTATATGTATACATAAATATTTCTAAATGTTATTTGTTAGCAGACTTTTCTATATCAACAGAGATTTGGGTCTCATCTCTGTGGATTGCCTTGTTTCATTAATGTACCTGAGACAAATGTTGAGAAAATGGTAGAATCCTGTCATCTTAATTTGTGTATTAATCAGCATAGTCCATTAAAATGTGGGGGAATAGGGGGTAGGAGTTTGTGAATCTTTTTGAAATATATATTTTTAAAAACTAACTGGTTCTCAGTTGACTGTTAAGTGAACTAAGTCACACTCAGATTTAGCAATCATGATTCATTGGATTCCAACACAGACAAATGACCCAGGGAAATGGTAAATAAATAATGAAACCAGTGTTTTCTCTTTAGTCAAACCTTTAAAAGGAGATCATCTTTCAAGAGCAATAGGAAGAATTGCTGGAAAAGGAGGAAAAACTAAATTTACTATTGAAAATGTAACAAGAACACGAATAGTTCTTGCAGATTCGTAAGTGTTATACAGTTTCCACATTTTTAATATTATGAATCTTGGCTAATAAACTTCCAGGTTTTAGTGCAATAGCTCTCTATATTTTTTAAGCAATTGCAGAACCCCATTTAGAATTTTGCCATGCTTATTATACATGTTGCATATATTAAAACTAAATCGTCAGTTTATTGGATCCTACTAATAAATTCCCAGGAATAAGATCCTACTAAGATGATCTTTTAAATACTGCCTTGAAACACAAAATATATTTATATTTTATGTTTCTAAACTACCCATTTCCCTCAAGGACTTTACAGTATATCTTCTGGCTGAAAGTAGTACATATACAAATTGATACGCTTGCTTGCATCACTTGTGGCAAATGAATCCTCTAGATATGCTGCATTGTTATTACTCATATAATGATAATGCCTGGATTTGAATTGGCTCAGAAATTCCAAAAATATTCAAGCTGTCAAGATTTCTAGCCTTCATCTGTCAACATATTACAAAAAAAAGTAGCAATAGAAAAGGTTTATGAATATTATTTCAAATTGTTTAATATCATAATCAGGTGTATGTGTCTTTGTCTATAGCAGCTGTATCTATATATTACTAAAACATTCCTTTAACTGGATGAAACATAAGGCAACGTTTTTTGAGCCCAGGTACTTCAAATTAGCTAACTAAAATCCAGACCCTTGATTCCCATGGAATTGAAATTCGACAAATTTTATAAAACATGAGATAGAAATAATCATAAAGTATTCTATGACATAATGCAAATATCATAAATATTTCTAGTGAGAAATTTCTGATGTTTGACTATCATACACAATTCAACATGAGCTACTTTCAAGGCAGAGGTATCTCTAAATATCTCTCTGGATTTTAATAATTTTTTAAGTAAATTAAAAGTTCTGCCACTATTGAAGGTATTAAGGAATCTGACAAGGATCTTAGAAATGGGTTCATGGGTTGTCTAATTATATTTAAAAGTAGAATGGTAGTTTTATTATAATGCAATAAGAGAAACAAATATTTAAAAGTTAATGAGCCTCAATTAAGACATTTAGTGTGTTCCAACAGATGGTTCAGGAAAGTGGATTTGAAATGAAATACGGTAAATGGGGATGGCATTATGTCATGAACATTTCTAAAGATTTGTAAAAGCAAAACATCCAGTTGCTGAAAATGTCCTTAATTAAAGTAAATTTAGCTTTGGAGTGCTTTTGTATAAAAATATAAAGTGCTATAAAAGATCGTGTAGTGAATAAAAGTAGAATTCTTTCAGATGTTCAGTATCTTAAACTTTATACGTGAAGAGATCTTTTAATTTTAATTACAGGAAAGTTCATATTTTAGGATCTTTCCAGAACATTAAAATGGCACGGACAGCCATTTGCAATCTCATTCTAGGTAAAACTTGTATTCCTTTTGTTAACATTGTATTTTGAATCTGCCAGTTAATGAGCAAAGATTTGCAAGTAGGAAGTACTTTTGGTTAGAGAAATGTAACTTGACATTTCTATGAGGTCAAGGGGTAATCTAAGGGCTATAGTCACTAATCTCAGGAGCCATAACTACAGGTTATTTCCTATACAACTCAGTTTTCAAGGATGGGTAATCAAACAAGAGAAAAACTGTGATGGCACAAAATTGCTGCATTCCATTTATGTCACACTAGAAGGCATTTTTGGAGCAAGAAGTTAAAAGGTTTTTTTTTTTTTCATATCAAACTGATGGCTCATCAGTGGGCTTAATTATTACCCTTGAAATTCTAACTTAAATATATAGAATTTTGTATTTAATGTAAACTAGCATATTTTAATTTGGGGTATTCTGTTAGAAAAAGATCTAAGCTGTACCAATTTTTATATTTTATTGCATTGCCCTAGAACTAAATTCTAACTTAAACCTGTAGTTTATTATTAATAACTTTTATTATACTAATTATAACTGTAGACCTTTTCCTGTATTTTTAAATATTTATTAACTATAAATCCGTTACATTAATGCATTGTTTTCTTCTACAGGGAGTCCTCCATCTAAAGTTTATGGCAATATTAGAGCAGTAGCTAGCAGAGCAGCAGAAAGATTTTAAGATCATGGTTTTTGAAGTCACAAGATTCTACACAAGATACTGGAAAAGACTTGAAGAAGGAAGCAATGTCAAAATACAAATTACAAGAAAGTGTGCTTTTCTTTAAAACCCAAAACAAACATACTGTGTTTCAGAAGCTCTGCTAAACCATTTCAAGGAGCTAGCAATTCAGTCAAACCAAAATTTGGAATATTTTGTTTATCCAGAGTTTGGGCTGAAACGAAATTCAGGAGGATTTTAAGGGCAAGTTGGGCAAGGCTGATATGCCGGGCCTCTTCCCTCCTCTGGCTTGTGGCAGACTACCTATCTTCCCAATGTCTCCCTTGCACTAGCTATTGCCACATTCTTAGTTTCCAGTGGAAATACCCACCTGAACTGTTCATCCCTCTGATCTTTGCACTTTGTTTCCGGTTGCAACCAATATCCCTGGGTTTTCCACTTTCTACCATGCCCACAAACACTTTATGAATTAATTCATGCCTAGGCCACTCAAAACTAGCAGCAGTTACAGTATATGCATGGAATATTTTTCACATCCCTAGTAAACTGATAGCAATTTTCAGTTCCAACACGACTGGTATATAATAGAACTGTGCAGCAATGTTCTCAAGCAAGTATCCATCCTCAAGCATTCTAAATTATGTCCAATAAAAACTGGTACTTGAATTTCCCTCTAGCTAACATGATTAATGTCAGTTTTTTAATTGAATGGATATAAGGTTAACTGAATACAGCAGCTAAGAACAGAATACTTTGGATAGTATGCTGCAAGTCACTATTGACTACATTGTATTTATCAGAAATTCCCAACTCTTAAAATACTAAGATACGAAATGTAACAAAGATTGCTGGAGATGGGGCTATTCTAAAAAATGCAGAATGGGGCTGCTCATTGTATTTAGCAGACAAATATATTTATGGTCAGTCTACTAAACTAGCAAACTACAAGGATCTAACTACATCCATCCAGATGTTAAAATGAGTTGATCAAATGTTTCTAGTCACAAATGTTTCCCTCTTATTGAACTTTTCAGATGAGTTGGGGAGGAAGCTGTTACAATGTTGATAACCTCCCTGGAAGAAGAGATAAAGATTTTTTCAATATTGTGACATTACAGAGGGAGATGTGCAGATCATAGTCTAGAGTTAGTTGCTTTTTGCATTCGGGCCACCTGCTTTTCTAATTCTACAGCATAGAGAGAATACAAACTACACTTGAGATGAGAGGGCACCAAAGAAATCTAAAGCAAAAATGTGGGGTAGTGGAATCTTACACCTTCAAGTTAGTCAACTCCTGACAATTGTTTCAACAAGTCTACTGTTTTATTGGCAGACATTTTGGGAAGTAGCTTGATTTTCTTTTCTAGAACTGTGAGAATGGAACTCACCCAGAGTTACCTAGCTGCCTTTCTGTCTAAAGTAGAACTTTAGAACAATTCAGTCGCAGCCTAATGTCTTTTAACTACCACACCAAACTGGCTCTCAGGACATGAATAAGCTATCTATTATAAAAGTACCTTGCAGGATTTTTTCATGTTAATGTGTAATTTTTAGTAATTTGGCATCAAAGCATTTATACATCACAGCATATTTCATGGCCAAAATGTATAGACAATTTACAGCAGCTTTTGAAATAACTTATTTTTTGCTGCAAGTTTCTGCAAAAAGCTAACAAAAGATGTCCTACCCCATGAATGCAGATGCTAATAATGGCTTGCTAACAGCAAACTAAAGA
The DNA here is from genome assembly GCA_017656035.1 of Myanophis thanlyinensis. NCBI lineage: Eukaryota > Metazoa > Chordata > Lepidosauria > Squamata > Homalopsidae > Myanophis > Myanophis thanlyinensis. Next base: position 11,144 of record JAEANM010015777.1, read on the forward strand.
TCCTTTTATAGTAATTTTTTAATTTTAATACCACAAACCAGCCCTTAAACTACTGTGTAAATTCCCAATAATTTATTCAAGCTTAATCCAATTTGCAAATCAGACTGTTGAATATCTGACTTGCACACTGTATGTATGGTGTCAGTTACAACCACTCATGTTTTGCAAAAACATTAAAAATATAAGATTCTGCATGGACAAATACGTGTATTCAATCCTAAATCCATTATTCCCTGATGTTTACAGTAGATATCTTTCAGATGGAACCTCCCTTATAACTGCAATGAGTAAAGATTACAAAATTAGAAAAAAAAAGTATGCTTAAAATAAAATTGGTGTTACCATGGAACTAACAATGAAACTGGCCAAATAAAATTCTCATAAGTGTACCAAAAACTTCCATAAAATACAACTTAATGTGTCTTTATCTTACTGTTCCTATTCACTAACGCAGGATAGTTAACATGTCTACGAAAGAAAAACTGGGGAATTGGTTATCCCTATAAATGTTGAATCTGATGTTAAATGAACTGTCACTGAGAAAAATGGGCAAATATTGTTACAGGTATTTAATTATACATAAAAGCATCAAATAATTTTAGTACAATCATCTGAAATTCAGAATATTTTTTTTTCAACTGAAGCTTTTAACACCATGCAGTAAAGTTCAAATAGTTTATTTTTATTCATACATTATGAAGGTTCCTATAGTTCCAACAATGTATGGTATAGCATGCAGAGGAAAAATCTATAAACATTCAACATAACCCATTTTTTGCACACAACTTAAAAAAGCTCATTCCCCCAGTACGAAAGTAACATCAGCACTATTTCCCTATTATGCCAGGAAGGATATGCACAAGCAATTAAGAAATAGAAAGCAATTGCTAAAATATTTGTAACAAATATTTATGTACAAAAAAATTCACAAAAGACTAGTTCCCCCTGAAGCAGAGCACATGGCAGTTGACAATGGAACAAATACAACCACTGGCTGGGATTATAATCCACATACTGATCCAGAGGAAGAAAGATACATGGAGTGGAGATTTTCTGTTTTAACATTTACCAAAAGTTTGGCATCTTTTTTAAATTATGCAAATCATGTAAACAAGAGGAACATTTCAAAATCGATCTACATGCAAAACTTCATGTCATGCAAGGACACCAAGCACCTGGATTTCTCTCTCACAGACAGAGCCCATGATGTGCAGCACTCAATCGAAGGAACAGCTATGGCTGGCTGGGAGGCAATTGATTTAAGTTTGAACAACCTGCCTTTCCACTGCGGATTATATAAAACATTTCAAATAGAAAAATTGCTAGAGGAAAGGGCGTACTATCCTAAAAATCTAACAATTTTCTTCTAGCCAATAGTACCATTGCAGAAAAAGAATGATATAAAGTTGTATAACATGCCTTGCTACTTTTATATCACACATATAAAGTTACTGTCAATTACTAGTCATGATAGAAACAAATTTAGAAAAAAAATTCTCCAACTGAAGATCAGGAGGTTTAAAAAAAAGATAATGTGAACCTTACCTCTCTCCCTATTGCAGAGGTTAATTTTCTCCTGTAATAAACCTATATACACATATAAAATATTACCAGGTTTTATGCAACTTAAATTAGTATATTAAATGCTTTAGAGAAACTATGTATTTGGAAGATATTTTAATGGCATGAGAGATTTTGTAATCTCACTGCAGAAGGATCCTAGGAAATGAATCCTAAATTCTTTTGTATTAAGATTAGTACTGAAAAACAAGTGTGTTACAATTGTTTTATCTAAATGGAAAGAGCCAATGTTTACTAGGTTTATTTTATGCAATTGTGTTCATTTATTAAGTGAAAAAAATGAAATGATCATTAAGCATCTTTTTGCACATAAACCTAGTTCTTGGCAATTACTTTTTTATAACATGCCTCACTATTTTAATACCCATAAATAGTATGTGTACGTATATGTACATGCACATACTATTAAATAGTATACATATATACACAAACTAATCTACATTCCTGTCATACAAAAATGTAATTAAGATAAATTAACAGGAAATGAAGCTATTTCAGCCAGTCAATATATAAACATCTGAAACAGTCACAGGAATAAGTTGACCTAACATCCATTAAAACATCATATTCTTCTAAAGTATATCTGCCTGCATGTGTGTATCTGTGTGACATAAAAGTAAAGATGTATATCTATGTGTTGTACTATATAATAATCTGCTTGGCACTTTTGTACTCTAGTTTTATGCCTAAATCAAGTATATTAAATTAAAGCTTGCCTAACTACTAAATAGAAAGCACAACATATATATCTATATATAAATACACACACACGTATATATAGA
>JAEANM010015778.1:0-12184 GCA_017656035.1 Myanophis thanlyinensis
ATATTATATTTATATTATATTTAATAATTATTAAAATAAACATTTCTTTTAAATGTTCAGTTGACTGAGTTTCATGTTTAATGAATAAAGTGTAAATAATAATTAATAATAATAATAATAATGTGAACCAGTTTGGTCTAGTATAGTTAAGGCACCAAGCTAGCAAGCCAGACACCATGAGTTTTAATCCTCTCTTAGCTACAAAAGCCAGGTGGGTAACCTTGGCCATTTACCCTTTCTCAGTCCAACCCAACTGACAAGGTTGTTGTTGTAGGAGGAGGAAAATGTCCTGGATATGGGTGCTGCCTTGAGTTATTTGTAAAAATAATAAAAGCAGGATACAAATAAGTAAAAAAAATAAAATAAAGTGATGATAACAATATAAAGGGAAAAATAAGAGGAAAAAGATATAGGAAAGCTAAAAAACAATCTACTACATGGATTTATGTCTCCAAATGCTCTTCTAAAGATCCAAGCCTTTCTTCCTTTACAAAAAGTTATGAGTACTGTAGTGCCCTAGAGATTTCGGAAAGCAGCATATTTCCTGGGAAAAGAAACAGGATTCATGAAAAGAATAAGATGTTCTTGCAATTAGTTCCAAAGTAGCCAAAGAATTATGTGCATGGATCTCCAATGTTTCATTCTGCAATTATCCTTTCAAAGAACTAGAACAGTGTTTGTCAACGTTGGCAATTTTAAGCTATGTGGATGTGAACTCCAAATTGTTGAAGTACATGCATTCTTGGTTAAAATTGCCAAGGTTGGGAAACACTGCTCTAGAGCTTCACATCATCAGGAAGGAATTTCTCCCAAGTTCCCCATCCCCCTGATTGGGAAATGGGACATTTCCTGTGTAAAAACATAGTTGGCAGTGCTACCTTTAACAATACGTAAATTCTGAAATGCTATCAACAGAAATTTGGAAGAAATTGTCAAGCAATTGGTGCCAATAAGCCAATCGCATAGAAAATTTTGTCAGTGAAATTTTTTGGAAGAAATTGTGAAGCAGATTTTACACAGCAGCAGTTTTCACAATATTGTGAAAATATTGAATATTGTCATGTGCAGTTGTTTTGAAGGGTGCAGATCAATGCTATATTCACATACCCATGTATTCCAAAGTATTTTTTTTCCAAAATCAAATTTAAAATGCGAATGCAGCTCTTTTTTGTCACCTAAGCAGAGCGATTGTTCATTTTGTGAAAATTAAATTGAACATAAAATTTAAAAACAAAACTATAAATCCAAGGTTGTTAAACTTGATTTAGATGAAGATCAAATTGGTCCAAGTAGTTATAGTAATCTTTATGATGGTCATTGTCCATAAAATGTGAGTAATAATGTGAGTTAACAAAATAATTAAAAGGTTACTTTTCAAATTAAATAAATATGTCAGGATATGTTTTACAGGCAGTATAACAAAGAATAAGTACATTCAAACAAACAGAATCATATTGATCTAATAAAAGTAATCATATGTAAACATTGAGTAAAATTATTGGGATGCTTCACCAAATAGGGAGCTATAAAACTTCATATTAGAAGGCAGAATGTACCAGGCTATGGGTTATGGATTCAGTGGTCGCTTCACAAGGGCACAGCCTTAGCTCACAAATAACATGTTTACATTTGCTCTCAAATACAGCTCTTGGTAAGACACTGAAATGTGCTAATGCTAATGCTTTTTTAAATGTTGGGGTTGTTCAGTTGAAGTATCTTTCCAACCTAAAAAGTGGGGGTTTGCTGCTCAGGAACTTCCTGGGAGAGGCAGATTCATTCATTTCTGCTTTTCCAGATCTCTAGATGTTACTCAAGCTTTTCCAAAGTGGCTTACATTTAAAAATTAGAACTGCAGAAAAAAACAACCTGCCTTCTATTGAGGACCTGTATACTGCACGAGTCAAAAAGAGGGCTGGGAAAATATTTACAGACCAGAATATTTATGTCCAGAATATTTATCCTGGGATAAATTGTTTCAATTCCTACCCTCAAAACGATGCTATAGGGCACTGCACAGAAGAACAACTAGTCACAAGAACAGTTTTTCCCGCAAATGCCATCGCTCTGCTAAACAAATACTGTAATTCCCTCAACACTGTGAAACAATTTACTATTATTCTTCTCATTGTCCCATCACCCATCCTCTCCCACTATGACTATAATTTGTTGCTTGTATCCTTACAATTTATACTGATTATTGGTAATATAATATATTATATTTCTAATATAATTTGATTGTTTATTTGTACCCTATGACAGTCATTAATTGTTGTATCTTATGAATCCTGATGTGTGTACTGTTTCCTCTTATGTACACTGAGAGCATATGCACCAAAGACATATGTGTGTCCAGTCACACTTAGCCAATAAAGAATTATGTTCTATCTATTTATCAAAAAGTAAGGAAAAGAGACCACACAATTTTAAAAATCAAAACAGAATGTTTCTTTCACTTTCAACATTTGAAAGAGCGAGATTTTTTTCCAGCAAGATATCTGAAGGAGCCCATCAACAGTGAAGTAACAATTAGAAAAGAAACCCACAAAATTGCCGTGGGAATTTCCAACAGGTTGATATGAAAAAGAGAAAAGGGTTAAGGCATATTCTCTCTGGGGTCTCATGCCAAATTTCATGGCAACTTTGAGTCCAGCTCTTCCCTCTTCTTGGGTGAGCTTGCTTGACTTAAATCACTGGAGTGAATTCTAAAAAAAGAGTCAGCTTTAGTTAGTCACCTTTATTCTTTCTCTTGTTTTCCCTCTCTCTGTGTTTTAATGATTTCACATATTTTTCTAATGATTTTATTTTTCCGCAACATATGTTGAAAAGTGAAATGAAAATATCCCAGATTTAGTCACTGCTTTTGGACCTCTTCCCTATTGCCTACCACGAATCTTGTCGTATAAGACTATGCAAAACTGGCTGAGGAATTCTTGGAGTTGAAGTCCACAAGTCTTAAACTTGACAAGGTTGGAGACTCCTGGTTTATAATATTGCCATGCCCAGGTAGAGCACTGTCCAGCAAAAGTTGTGGATTTTTAAGCTGCTTTCAGTCCCATTGATTTTACTGGCAAATATTGTCTCATACTGTGTCTTTATAGACCCCTACTCTGTTTCTGAGAGATTTGGTTTGGATTTTGCAAATAAAGAATTATTTAGTGGATGTACCTAGAAGTAATGAGCAGTTCAGAATTAGGACAAACGTAAAACCAGAAAAAGACAGAGTAACTTTTGAGTGGACTCACCCAGATGGGACTTGAAAAGCTAGCTGACTTACCACATAGCAAAGACTGTAGGAAGCAACCCATTATTTAAGGACTTCTGCACAATGCTTTCTAATTACATGGGATGCAAGGATAAAACACAATGAAGGTGAGAAAGTGAAAGGCAAATGAGTTTTTTTGTGTCAGCTTAGTTTTGATAAATTACTGCAGGCAGTTCTTATGTAAAAGATCCAACTGTAAGGAGAGTGTCTCATTAATAAATAGGAGAAAGTGACAAAATGAGAGGAGCACTTAATACCTAATATGGTGCACATGTGTGATTATAGAATACAGTCAGAGCTTCCTGGAAGAGAAAGTATCTTCTTTGAAGGGAGAAGGGATAGGGAGAGAGAGAGAGAGAGACAGGGAGGAAGGGCGCGAGGGAGGGGAGAGAGAGGGGGAAGGGACGGAGGGAGGGACGGAGGGAGAGAGATATTCTTAGTGTACAATCTAGGGATAATAAAATGATGGCTAAACTGATTCAACAAATTTAGTAAGTCATAATTTCTTTAATATTTACCATTCATGTACTTAATAATTTTATGTTTCAGTCTTCTTAATTTAATTTTAATACGGGTTATAGAATAAACTGATTTTATGAATCAAAATTTCAAAAAATACATTGTATCAAGCCAAAGCGTAGTTAAATATCCAGATTTGGACAGTGATTTGACTAATTCGTAATTATTATCTGTGTTTAATCAAACATAGAAATGAAAGTGTCTAACCTTCTGTTTCACAGAAAGAATAAAGGCAAAGCATTGAATAAATAACCTTATAGGTCAGTGGTGGGGTGCAACCAGTTTTACTACTGGTTCAGTGCATGTGTGCTGCTGTACAGCTTCTAAAATGCAAGTTTTGCACTTACCAGAGGCAGCTCAGGTGAGTAGGAAGGCTGCAGAGGTGTGGGAAACAGCTGTTCCGTGTGATTCAACTGAGTAAAGCAAACGCAAAGAAACAAAGACAGGGATAGGACAGGAAAGGAAAGGACAGGGGCAGGTAGGCAGGGCCAAATGCTCGTCACCACTACTGGTTTGCTAGAAAACCGGTGTGACCAGGCTGAATACCACCACTGTTAAATGTATTTATACAGACTTTAAAAGCTTAGCTAACTATGATAGACTTTATAGTCCTTTCTAACTGGACCCAAGCAGAGCAAACTTTTCTGTTTACTAATTCTAAAGAATGAGGAGCTCAAGACTCTTTGTGGCAGAAATTTAACCTGCTGCTTTGTAAACCAATTACACTGAGCAGCATGTTGCTGGTTTGGTTTTTTTTTAACTTCACTTAGTCTTTTCTCTATCAGAAAGGCTGTGCATCTGAAAGTGACAAGTTAATAATAAATGTTTCCTTTTGTAGAAGATGTGTGGATGGTCTTACTTTCATTACATGGGAAAAGAAATGCAATTATTATGTTTAATTCTGTACACGATCTTCTTCCTGTCATGTCTAGTCTACTTCTTCCCCATTAATTACTCTTCATAATGTCATTTAACTGACGCTTGGTAATGAAAAGTTACATTTCAATAATCAATATACAAGTTTTTCACAGCTTTCCTTTGCAATTCAGTGACTGAGAAATCAATTAAGTCTGAGTGAATCTTCTGAAGGAAATTTAGAGTCTTGCTCTCATCAATTTCTTTCAATTTCGCTGCACACATGTTGTGCATTGACAATAAAGGATTGAATCATCCTATGAAGTTGCTTTCCTCTCTGTTGTCTTTTTTTCTTCTAAATAGTACAATGAGTAGAATTTCATTTACTTCAAGGGAATAAAGACTGGCTCCTTACATTAATGATGCCAACTTGGAAAGCCAGAAGGGTTTTAGCTGTTTATATCAAAAAGACAATAGGAAATAGGAGAGATTTCCCTACAACCAAATCTCTTTTTTTCTGAACCATTGTCTACTTTCCCAAAAGCTGTTCTAGAAACATAGGAAAAACTGATATGAAACCCTCTGTGCTAGGAGTACCATAGACTCAACATCTCATGTTCTTCTATATCGCCAGTAGGATGATTCACCACCAGTTGATTACCTCTCAATTATTCAAATTTTCTCAACACCCTATACTTTTTATTTGCACTATCTGCTAAATAATTTAGATACATTTATTTCTCTAAAAGTAGCAAAAATTTTTTGCTATAGTATGTGTTAACTTTACCAACAAATGATTGCCAATAGGCCTTGTTACTAGAAGTTAGTTTTGTGTTATTTGTTTTATTCAAGGTACTTTTACTGGTCAGTGACCAAAATAAAGTTTCTTTTTTTAAAATAATTTTTATTGAACTATTATACTACTCAATAATACATTTATTCCTTGTGTGTTGATTCCTTTTCTCCACTTTTCGTTTTCAATTCTAACTTCTATCCCTTCTTTAAAGTTAATAATTCTTGTCCCTTACATATGTTGTCTAACCAGTTATACCATTGTTCCCATGCCTTATAATATTCTGATTCTTTTTTATTGTTCATCTCTTTTCTGAGTTTGTCCATTTATGCACACTCTAGAATTTTCCTTATCACATAATCTTCCAACGGTACTTTAGACCAAAATAAAGTTTCTGTTTGTCTTGCTATCTACCTATTCTATAGATGAAAATGATAGTTTTAGTGCCTTTGGTTGTCTCAGTTATGCATTCAGGTATCCAATTTCAGCTGCAGAGAACTGTGTTCTTATTCAATACTGATTGAGTAGAATAATCAGGTTTTCTCCCACATCAGGTGGGAGAAAAATCCCATAAAATAGAAAAACAGCAACACAAATACAACTTCTTACTTTGAAATTCAGAGGTTTCTTTTATTTCATGAGCAATTTGGAACACGAACAGCCATCATAATCAAACAGTAACATTACATTCCTTACAAAAATACTCATTGCAATGAGGGTCCCTGTCATAGTTGGTTCTAACAAGAACAGCTGTTGGCCAGTGGCCCTGGGAAAAGGCATCATTCTATCTTTTATACCTTTTCTCTGACATCTTCCGTATAGAGGATTTTTACCAGAGTTGCTTCCTTGTTCCCTCATACTGACCATCAGTTTCCACATGCACCTGTGTACATCTCAAACCTCTATCCATCATCTACTTTCAGTTCCTTCATTCTCACAGTTTCAATGTTCTATGTCCAAATATATCTATAAAGCTGCAGACTTTGCAAACCCCTGTTTCACAATTTTGTAACAGCTCAGCAAGATTACAAATAGTGCTGGCACATTTTGAAACCATCCTATCTAAACACGTTGGTTCATATTGCTTTATTTTATAGGCCTACCTATGCAAAGAAAATTTGTTCCGGGGTCTATCAAGAGACCCTAAATTTCCCACCACACTCCAGAAGTAAAGTAAAGTAACAGGAGCTAAGAATAGCAATGCTGAATGAAGTTGCAAAAACAACATCAAACCCCATTATCATTTTTTTTTCTGGAAACAGTTATGAATTTGGGTAATTTCATTCTGAAAATCTACATTTGAAAAAAAAGGAAGGACTGAGTTTTAAATCAAGAAATTATCTTAACCAATTTTCATTTTATTTCTGACTTCACATAAATTGGAACACTGCAAGGATATTTATTAGGATGCAGGATGAGGTTGAAAGTCAATTAGAATAATAGAATATATAGTTAGACTAATATGTGTAGTATTTTAATAGATTTTAGCATATTTTTTCAAACTTTTTGGTAATTTATAGTTTTTTTTTAATTAAACTAAACTCCCAGATTATCTTACTTTTTAAAAATATTGGCTAATTTCTGTACAATTCAATCTGTACAGTTCAGTGCTTAGAGAGGGCTTTTGCAAGTTGATTGCTGCAAGAAATACTTAGAATTCATTCAGGAAAATCAAGTCTGTGATACACTGATTGCTTTATTATCCCCACTTCAAGAAGGTGAACCCTTTTATACACAGATTAGGCTATGCATGGCTATTTTTGAAAAATAGCTGTAAAATTTCATTTAGCTCATCCTAGGCTGCAGTTTCAGGATCTGGCAATCTTACTCCTCCCCCCCCCCTGCCCTGTTTCTGACCCATATTGAAGTGGATTTGAGTTGGGGAGGTTTTTTGGGGGGTGCTGCCCTGGAAACAGCAAATGACCAGCCCATGGTCCAGCTCTCTCAAGCTCTGTTTTCACTGGCAGAGGGTTGCAGGAGGCCGTCCCAGTGAAAAACGAAGATTGGGAGCCTGTTTTAAATGGCAGAGTACTCAAGCCACCACAGGTGCCTCTGACACAAGTGACATCAAGCTAGTCATGCCCACCCTAGCCACACACACCCCTGCCCTCTTAAGGTCAAACACAACACTCAATGAAATCGAGTTTGGCACCCCTGTTTTAAACAGATCAATTACTATCTTGATCCCTACGTCTATAGACAGAGAGCTGTTCAAAAGACATGTGTTTTTATAATGGAAACATGGTATTCTGATGCGAAGACTGGCTGTTATGTGACTTATGAGTTTCCCTTATGTTAGTATCAATTACATAAGCTCTGTAATATTTCTAATGCACTCTGTGGAGCAACGGGGCTTAGCTTTCTGAATCTGTCTCTTTCCAAGCATGGCTCCTATGAACAAATCAAGATCAGCTGGCTCAGTCGCCAGTAATTAGGGCAATATTAGTCACAATACTCACAGTAAATCCATCTATATTATAACATCTGGTATTGAAGACTAAACAATGACCTTCGCCTATAACAACCTTTAATCCCTTTCAAAAATAGGTCTTATTAATGATGACTCAGCAGATGGCTCTCTCATCGTTACAGAATACATTTTTCAGGCAGCACAAAACAAGATTTTTAGGTAAATTTGTCATTCTTACATAACCAAATGAAGCTTCTACGGATTTTTTACTTTTGTTAATTTAATAATAGCAAAATTTCTGATAAAACAAACACAAAATTCCAAAATGTGGGTAGAAAAAAAATATTCTCTCTTTTTTCTTTACTATTTATTTATTAAATTTATATGCCACCCATCTCACTCTGCAAAGCAACTTTGGGAGGCTTACATTTTACAAATTAACATCATCAATGTTAAAATACTAACAACACTAGATACAAAACTTAAAAAACAACAACCCAGAAACAAAAATGATATAGTGGCAGCATCTTCCCTATTAGTTCACCAGCCACTTCCAACACAGATCCCAGATTGCCAGGATCCCAAGCCAACCAGCAAAGGCTCTTCCCATAGGTTTGGGAATAGTACCATGCAGAACAGACAAGTACTACAGAGGGTGGTACATTCAGCTGAGTGCATCATCCGCACCAAGCTCCCTGAGCTGCACTCCATCTACAACAAACGTTGCTGGATTAAAGCTAAGAAGATAGATAGTGAAGAACCCCAGCCACCCCAACAATAGACTGTTTACCATGATGTGGTCAGGAAAGCGTTTTTGCTCTCTGAAGACCAACACAGAGAGATTGAGAAGAAGCTTCTTTCCACAGGCAATATGGACACTGAACCAGGAACCACAAGAACACTCAAGACTATAACATGAACCACAATTGTATCTCATTCCTAGCTTCCTATCTATCCCTAACTTATTTCCTATCCCATTCTCTCATTTTGCCTTAACTTACTTGTGGTTGCGGGCGGTCGTGTAAGCATTTCACTGCATATTGTACCATGTGTATGTGACCAATAAATTTGAATTTGAATTTGAGGTCCAAAGGGTGGGGGCAGAACTAATTTAAGGTAGCAAGATGTTTCAAAGACTAGCAGAAAAGATTCTTCTTCTGGATCCTGCCAGCTGAAACACTTTGATTGATGGGACACCATAACATGCCTCTTCTGGTGGATTGAGTGGAGTGGCCCAATCCCATTGGGTTGAGACAGTGCCTCAGATAATCTTGTCCCATGACATAAAGGACTTTAAAGGTGATAACCAACATCTTAAAATGGACCCGAAAGCAATACAGCAACAAGTGCAGCTCACAACAGTAGTGCTGCTTGTGTTGTCTTAGAGTCAGGCAAAACTGTCTGCACCATTGCAATCTGTTCCAATTGTAATAATTTGAAGAAGAAAAATTTGGAATCTTCTATTCTATGTATTCATAAAGAAAATAGAAAAAAAAAACCAATTTCCAACTTTCTTTGGTACAAATATAGATATAAATGGCGTTGAGGCTTTAAGATTAACATTTGTCTATTTTATATTGATAATGCCATATAATACTAATAATCAAATCCATAAGTTACTTTTCATTTTTTTTCAAGTTTCTTGCAAAAAGATCCAATAATGGTTTCTAAGTAGAAATAAAATTTGCCACTCTTTTATGTCAATTTTACCATCTCCTCCAATTCCAACTTCACTATCCATTCTTCCCTTGTAGGTATTTGTAAATCCTTCTGCCTTCGAGGATGTAAAAATCTTACTGCCATTAAATTATCATATATAACAACAAAGTTCCACAATATGTTTCTATTTGTTTGTCAACTAAGCCCAAAAGAAAAATATTTGGTTTCAATTGTATATTCACTTTTAAAACTTTCTGCATCAAACTAAATACTTGATTGCACTATTTTCTAGCTTTATTACATGTCCGCAAAGATAAAAAATTGTTCATCAGTTTGACTACATATTCAACAAATATTTTAAGATAATCTTAGTTTAATGTGGATTGTATCCCTTTCTTCCACACATTTCCCTTTAATCCAACTACTGTATGTATCTATATCTACATCTGTATTATCTATATCTAGCAAAGTTTTTTGCCCATTTCATCATAGTCTTTAACTTGTTCATTCTCTATTTTTATTTTAAAATAATAATGTATACATCTTAAGAGTAATATGGTCCTCATTTGTATAGAGGTCTATATCAAATTAAGTTTTATACTTTCATAATTCTTCTTATCAACTTAAATCTTTCCGTTTGTTATGAATAGGAAAGTTTTATTAAAGATTTTTTAAAATATAAATAAAACCTAAAATTAATATAAAATAGGAAAAAGAAAAAAGAAAGAACAAAAAACTAAATAAAAATGCAATAAAAAAATGAAAAATTAAGAGAAAAGATATAAAGTAGCTGTTGATTTTCTTTCCAGCAGTTATAGGTTTAACCATATAGTTAATTTGTATTTGTATTTATTATTGTCAGACATGTGGACACGCCAATGTTCTAATGCAGCTGTGGCCTTCCAATGATTTAAAAACAGATGAGTTCAAGCCCTCGGATATAACTTACATAATCAGAATTTTATTCTAAGCCAAAGTTCTCAACCATAATGGCTGGGGAATTCTGAGAGTTGAAGTCCACACATTTTCAAGTAGCCAAGATTGAGCTGTTCTGCTCAAAGAGTATGGATCTAGCAATATAGTAATAAAAATCTGAAATAGTGGTAATAGGATTAAGCAATGCAAAAATAAAATAACTTAGAATTTGCAAAATAGAAAAATTAGACTACTTTGTAGGTAGTTATCTGAAGATCTGTTCTTAGGTGTCTGCAGAAGAGGGTCAAGGCAGGGAAATGAAAAAAACAACAACCTACTTAATAGCACAAACTCAGCTATTGGTGAATTTAGATTGACGGTGTGAAAGGGTGGAGCTTGCATTGTAATGTCACTGTCAGTGCATGTTTTGTCTCTTTGCCACCATCATAGTTAACATCTGAGGTCTATGGATATGCTGTATTTGTGTTATTCAGTTAGAGCCATTGACTAACACAATACAATGAAGCATTGCAAAAATTAGGTCATGTGTAAATTTTTGTTGATGGGCAATTTTGCCACAATAAAAATGTTCCCAGTTGCTATTTACAGTGGAAAGCAAATCCTTTCCCCAGGTAATGGGAGCTTTTTCCCCATCGTAAATATCAAGGAGATCCAACAGACATTGGGGGGTGGAGTGGGAAATGGGGAAAAGTTAATAAGTCTACCTCATCTAGTTCATGGTCTCCATTTGACTCTTCAATGATCATCACTGACTTAAGGACAAACTCAGCGACAGATACTTAAGTGGACTTTCCACATAAGGTGCATTTATATATATGCATTTTATATTGTATTAGCAGCCTCTTCTCCAGAAAGGATCCCAGGGCAGCATACATAACCTTAAAGAAAATGAAAGTAATACAACAAAAAGCTAATGCACATATAAGTTGCAGAAGCAACAAAAAGAGAAGGTTGCTGCTTTTATGTTCCAGTGAGCTATAGGCAAACCATAAAAATAACCAGGTGCTAATCAGACCTGAATCAATTTGAATTGGAAATTCAAGATTCAGAGCCAGCATGATTCGATTTGACTTTACAGTTTGAGATTCCTGGGCAAATCATTCAGTTCAAGCCTCTTTGAAATTTTAGAGTCAGTTAGAAAAATCTACCCACAGGTTAGAATTGGAAAGCATTAAGGTTTTCAGAAATGGGATCTTTTTGATAGGAATAATATACTGTATCTCTTGCAGGGCATTAACACCTGCCTACTTTTAGCTGTATAATTTAAAGGATTTCACTGCTATATTAATTTTTAAATATTCCTCTGCCCATCCTTCTTTTACGGTAGAGATGAACGCTTAGGACAAGTGGCTCAACAGCCTCCAACTTCTTTAACTCAAAGCCTGGTTGTATTTAATCAGTGCAGCATGGAGTTCATATAAAAACAATAATTGTTCAAAAGGTTTTCTAAAAAATAAGGCCTTCATTTTTCCACTTACTTTTCTGGAATGTCAAACTTGCTTGACATTAAAGATTGATCCTAATTTTGCCAAGTGGGATGAAATATTTAATTCCCTCTGATTAATGTTTTTTTTTTGGGGGGGGGGGGTATGACCAGTATTGACATAACAGGTTGACAAGGTCATCTTCATCATTGGTTTTGGTGGGCTGCTGACTATAAGAGAAAAAAAACACCAACATATATAGAAATAATTCTTTAATTGGAAAAACTGAAAGTTTCCAAAAGTGTTAAAAGCATGTGTGTGTGTGT
>JAEANM010015779.1:0-13505 GCA_017656035.1 Myanophis thanlyinensis
CTTCCTTCCTTCCTTCCTTCCTTCCAAAATCAGTTGCAATGATAGACTGACCCATTTAATGACCACCAGGACTTACAACCATAAGTGTGGGCTCAATTACAGTTGTAAGTTGAGGACTATCTCTATCATTTTTGTTGTTCTGTTCAAGAAAAAGAAATATTTTGTTATGGCCCAGGTCGCCTAGGTAGAGGCAGGCTTCAATTGAATCCAGTTAGCATAATGGAATGATGCTAGTTCCATGACAAATAGTCCTATAATGGCCGGAGAAACTCCACCCCAAATTTCCCTGAAGGCAATCACTCACAGTCCCACAAACAAAATCAGTAAACTTCACCGTCCCAATAATTGCTAAAACCAATTTGCAAAGGCAGGAAGTCCAAAAACAAGGCGCAACTCCACAAGGCAAGGTCCATAAATTCTACACAAGGTTCAAGATCTACCAGACAAGGCCAGGAGTCCACAAGCAATGATTGGAATCCACAGGCATGAAACACGATTCAAAGCAAAGGTTTTTTTCCAAGGCTGGGGAAGGGCATGCCAAAGCCAAACAATTGTTTTTGAGATTGTTTCTCTCTCCTGGCTTCTGCTTAAGTCAACCCAAGCCAGGTATTCCTTGTGAGAAGGGGCAGGGTTGACCTTCTCCTGAGCAACCTTTCCTGAACTTGCCTCAGCTCCACCCTCTGTGCCCTCGGATGGAGTGGGGGAGCCAGCTGTTCCTCATTAGAAGGAATTGTAAGAAGTTAGAACCCACCTCTCTCCTAGGAGAATGAAATATTAAAAAGGAATATATATTTTCCCTAAAGGGGAAACATGTTTCTAAGGACAATTTCAGAATCTCAACTCCCTGCCCCTCCCCTCCCCCAGAAGCTATTTTGGTGCCAACCTATCTACAAGACAAAAGACTGGGCCAGCTTATCTACAACACAAAAGGCCTTCACCCTCAGGACATGATGGGATTACTCAACTCACCACACGGGCACAAACAAAGCCCAAAAGCTTCAACCAAACTTGAATCATGACCCATGACCCCACATGGCCCCATGGGAGCCTACAACCAATCAGGATATTTTCCCTTGCCACAGGAACAGGAAGCAAGGTCATAGCCCAAGAGAGAGTATAAATCTATCCCTCTCTTTCACTCCTTTTTGTCCAGGACCTCAAACCATGTGGTCCTGCTCCATCAATAAACCATCTTTCCAAACAGTTTCCATGTTTCCATTGTCTTTATCCCCACTTGGAACTGAACCCAGATGGATATTTCTTCCAACAGAATCTACCAGCCTATTAGCCTACCAGCAAAACTGCCTGTCTGTAGCAGATCCTCCCTTGTGTTGTGAAGGCAGGCAGCTCCCCCATCCAGTCAACCACCTCCCCCAATGCTCAAGGGACCTAGGACAGCATCGTCCCCAGGCCCTGGACTGTCCAGATATTCCAGAGGACATGTGCCATCCCTGTCCGATGGTCCTAATTTCAACTCCTTCTCCTCTTCGAACCAGGTTCCAATGGGGCCATGATACACCTCTAAGATTCTTTGTCTTGCAAAACCCGTGTTGTATCACCATGTTCCTTAAAGAGTGGGCTATCTTTGTTTGCCATTGATCTCATCTGCATTCCAATTAGTAGTTAAGCAATCTCAGTAGACCATTTACAATTCTCCTATGCCTTCTAGTCACTAGCATATATTTAGTTTCTAATGGATTATTGATCCGGCAGACCATAATAGCTTCCATGCCCACGTGTTAATCTAGCTCCAGAGCAAATCTGCTTTCTAGTTTACCTTGTTGTGTGTAGCACTTATTAACAATAATGGGAAGAACGTGCTCACACTAAGAATGGTCGTTCCTATGTTTGTAAGTCACACATTCTCAATCCCCTAACTCCAGTGATTAAAGAAAAGTTGAATATTTATGACCATGGCTGGTATTGACAGCTCACTAAATTACGTGCCATTTCCTCATGAGGGAAAGCGAAAACAAATTTATGAAGATTTCATTGGTTTTAATCAAAAGCTCTGCTTGTTGTTATCTTCCCCTCTTGCCTTCATCCTCCTTTTATTTTTCAATACTCTTTCAATAGATGTAAGATTCCTACTAGATCCTTGGATGCTTATAAGACAAGGAAAAACAAAACAAAACAAGTATACACATCAGAATTTCATTTTTAATGTGTGCCAGTATATACACAGTGACAATAAATACAGAATATAGAATAAAAGAGTTGGAAAGGACTTTGGAGGTCTTGTAGTCCTCGGATGTCAAACTCATTGCATCATGTTGTCATTATGTGATGTATCAGGATGTTTTTTCCCTTTGTGGAGGTGAGGTGACCGTGGCCTGTGCATGACACATCTGGCCTGCAGACTTCCACTGTGATACACCTATTCTAGTCCAACCTCCTATTCAGGCAGGAAACCCTGGAGCCGTGATGGCGAACCTATGGCACAGGTGGCACGCAAAGCCATCTTGCTGGGCACACAAGCTGTCAGCCAACTTACCTCCAGCTGAGCATGCACATGTGATTGCGCATGCACGCATGCACAATTGCAGAGACCCAGCTGGTCTTCGGACCTCTGCTGTGCACGATTTCAGCAGGAAATCCAGCTGGTCTTTGGAGCTTTTCCTGCGCATGCACACGTAATGGCTCATGTGTGCGTGAGTGCCTGCACACAGCATGAGTGCATTGCATGTGCAAAAGCTGCATGAGTGCGCAGGTGGTGCGGTTGCACATGCAGTGCATGTAGAGGAGCCGCACACAAGTGCGGAAGGCATGTATAAAGCGCGTACTTTTCGGCACTCAGTAAGTAAAAGGTTCACCACCACTGTCCTATACCATTTCAGACAAATGGTTGTTCAATCTCTTCTTAAAAACTTCCAGTGTTGTAGCATTCACAACTTCTGAAGGCAAGTTGTTCCACTGATTTAATTGTTCTAAGTGTCAGGAAATTTCTCCTTAGTTCTAGGTTGATTCTCTTCTTGATTAGTTTCCATCCATTGCTTCTTGTCCTGCCTTCAAATGCTTTGGGAAAAATCTTGCCTTGCCTTGCCTTGCCTTATCATCTTATCTTACAGTTCATATTTAAAAAACAAAAACAAAAAACCTTAGGGGTCCCCTGTAGAATGCATTCTTCCATACCTTGATCTGAAAAGGTACCATTTCAGATGGCCGAAAGCCCTCCCTGATATTTCTGCTGGCTAGCAATACCAACTGGAAGACAGTGAGGCTATTTTCTCTGATACCTTAAATGCTGCTTTCATTTCTTCCTATTTAGAGCAATTTGCTAACTGCTAGGGCTTTACCAGTTGTCAAAGCTCTTAATTTACCAGCTCCCATAAATAGGAATACAGAAAAGAAAAACTCAATTAAGGGAACAGAACGAGGAAAGCTATTCATTCTCATACTTATCTGAGAATCAGAGAATTGAAAAGAGGCTGAACATGAAGAGATAGTATGTCCCATTTAGCAAATTGTGAGTAAGGGGTCATTTTTTTTTCCAGAAGGGAGGTCAACCACCTCTTTTAGAAGCAGGGACATCATTCTTATGCCACTTCTAGTCCATCACAAAAGGTCTTGCACTATTCAGCTAAAATCCAAACTTGTGGCAAATCATTTCCAACACTCCGTTCTGACTTAGTTAACAGTCACTGTGTAGCTTGCTAACACTCTTTCAGTTTGACCATTGCCCTGTCCAGCCGAAATGGGCTGCTCAGCCATTGAGGTCTTTGTTCCTTTTTCTTTACACACACACACACACACACGAATAGCACTTAGCAATAGGACTTATATACTGCTCCATAGTGCTTTACAACCCTCTCTAAACGGTTTATAGAGTCAGCATATTGTCCCCAACAATCTGGGTCTTCATTTTACCCACCTCGGAAGGATGAAAGGCTGAGCCAGCCTTGAGCCAGTCAAGATCAAACTGCTGGCAGTGAGCAGAGCCAGCCTGTAGTACTGCATTTTAACCACTGCGCCCCCATTGCATCACACACAATTACAATTTACAGCACATAGCCTAAAAACTTCTAAAAATCTAGCAGTGGTTGCGCAAGTAGCTGAATGGTTGATGATTTCCCAGTCTCTGCAAAAGTTTTTACTACATTCAATCCTTATTATTTCCAGTAAGCAATCTAAAAGGCAGTCATAAGGGAGATCCATTCACATTGCAACCAACCAATTTTTAACATCCTAGTATGTATGGGATGAACAACATACAAGGGAACACTCAATCAAGTTTTTGTTGGTTAAGACTGAACTCCAGCCCAACCCAACTGCCAACCCAAGTTGCAATCTGGGCTGAAATTTCTGAAGTTTTATTTTTTAAAAATATGGAAGCAGAATGGGAAACAAGCAGCTCACTGTAGAAATTCCCTAAGGCAGCTTAAAAAAATTAGAAAGTACTTTCCACAATACTTTCTGCAATACGGTATCCTGTAAATTATAAGAAATTCATACTTATTAATAGTTGCAATGGATAACAAAGTCATGGGGCTGGCACTGCAGGGAGGAGGCTTAAAATTCTTAGGAAAATCTGATTGGATAAACCGGGATGTTTTGAGTATGTCAGGCATGAACAACCAGATCCACACATGTAGAGTTCAAATTAGCTACTTTATTGTTTTCTGCCTATAATACAAGAATGTCTTACAGACTGGCAGCTTTTGCCTGGGAAAGACCAGATAAGGATCTAAGGCAGGGGGATCAAACTCACGGCCCGTGGGCCAGATGCAGCATGTGCTGCCCATCCCTACCCCCATTTTAGCGAAGGGGGAAAAAGTCACGATAAATCATGTGATGACGTGACTGTGAGTTTGACACCCCTGCTCTAAGGCATTCCTCCCTGTGTTTATGTAGTGAATCTTGGCTGATTTCTTGCTTGAGCTCAGCTCCCATCTAGGATGGTTGCTCTCCAACAGCATGGCTCTTCCAAATACAGCTAGTACCTACTGTAGAAAGGAGTAGTTAAAAATGATGCTTACATCTTGACCAGTTCTAAAATGTCTTCAAGTAAAATGGGAGTGTATAAAAACAAACATGTTCCCTTCCTATTTTTGAACAACTTTACAACTGTTGACAATTTTCCAGAAATGGGTATGCACAATTTGCTCTGCCAACATTGAATAAGAATTGCTGTTAGGAGCATGGAAAAAAATCATGCTGAGTTTATGGACACATAGCAATTAAAAACAAGGAATCCAACTGAAAAAAAGAAGAAGAAATGGCAAGAAATAAGACAGAACTGAACTTTTTGGAGTCAGGTATTCTGCCTTCATTGATGAATTTCTCATCTTCATCTCAAATACTTTAATATCAAACATCCGGATTGAACAAAATTCTTAACTTAACCTAAATGAATCATATGGGGTTCCACAATACAGGAATGGTATCACTTAGTCATCTGATCTGCATTCTTACTTTTGGCTCACTTCTAAACTATATCCTATCACAAAACAAATTTGACTTTGGTTATTTAATTCACTGTCATTACACGTGATTGTCATCTCTATTTTTTCTGCTTCAAATGAAAGCTTAAAAACATTTATTGAAAATAAAGCACACTTGACAATTAACGGTGTTTTTAACTGTCAATTAATTTGTCAATGTTAAGTAGCTTAAACATTGGTTTAAGCCTTTAGAAGGCTACTGTCTCCTTTTGATTTTTCCTGGTGTGCATGTGAATTTTCAAACACACCAGTCCAACAGGTCCCAGTTGTAACAAGATAAGAACCTACTCAAGTCATTGGTGACTAAAACCGTAATATTAAGCAGATACTTTCTACTCAGTAAGTCAAGATTCATTTCATGTTACTGGTCAATAAATTAAGCTAAACAAAAAGCAAGGTACATTTTGTTTCCCTTTTCTACATTTTGATGGAATCGCCTGAATGTATTTTTCTATTGACTTCAGCAGGAGTCAGACCAAGGTTTTAAAGCCTAAACCCAGACAGACAGACAGACAGACAGATAGACAGACAGACAGACGAGTCCACCCATGGAGATAATACAGAAATAAACCCTCATAAATACTCTGTGGTTCCTAACACATAAAATTCTGTGCTTTCCAGCTGACACCAATTATGCTATGCTTAAAATAAAAAAAACTTACTGTACTTGTACAAGAGACTACAAAATAAATGGGATGATGATATTCCACATTTTGTCCTTGGGTTAAAGTTAGAATTCACAGAAAGAAAGCAGACAAGCATGCTAGCATCCAAGTTATTTTATCTAATACAGGTAATCCTTGACCTACGACTATTTATTTAGTGACATGCGAAGTTACAATGATATTGAAAAAAGTGACTTATGACCATTTTTTTTTACACTTATGACTGTTGTTAGCATCCCCGTGATCACATGGTCAAAATTCGGACATTTGGCAACTGACACCTGGGGGTTACAGTGTCCTGAGGGTGTCATGCAAATTTCTGACAAGCAACGTACAAATCGGAAAGCCAGATTCACTTAACAATCATGTTACTAACTTAATAACTGTGCTGATTTGCTTAACAACTGTGGCAAGAAAGGTCATAAAATGGGACAAAATTTACTTAACAACTGTCTCGCTTAGAAACAGAAATGTTGGCCTCAATTGTGGCCATAGGTCTAGGAGTACTTATATGAATGGACAGGGGTTGGATTTAATTTTTGTTACCACTGACTAAAACTTCTGCATTCCAGTGCTTAACCCCCAGCTCTGTGAAGTAAAGATAGAATAAACTGCTTCAGACGAAAGGCAAACATTTATTTTTTAGCCACCAAGTAACTATAGTATCTCTGTACACATTAGAGATTACAAGTTTTGTGACAGGGTGGTGAAAATTCCCCACCAAACAAAAATGCTTTATTGCCTCAGTTGAAGGTTAGGTTAAAAGCCCATGGTTGTCATATACAAGGATGGATCATTTCTAAAACATAGCCAGTATCATGGAAGACAATTAAAGGTTTGAAAAAAATTCAGAAGGACCTTCAGTAATTTTGTATTCTTGGGGGCTTATATTCGATAGGGTAAACCAGAGATGTCCAATCTTGGAAATTTAAGACTTGTGGACTTCAATTTCCAGAATTCCTCAGCCAACTTGGTTGGCTGGGGAATTCTGTGAGTTGAAGTCCACAGGCCTTAAAGTTGCCTAGCTTGGATACCTCTGGTGTAAACATGAATGCTGAAGTTAGGATCTAGTCAGATAGCCATCAACATTCCCTGACAACAATTCTTCAAACACTTTTAACTGATTATAATTCTCTCAAGCTTTTCCTAGAATGCAGCCAATTCCTTTATATTTCACACAAAAAGCACAATTTGCCCCACATTACAATTTACCCAACATACATATCTTCCATCAGATACAGTTTCCACCTAATTATGTAAAATAACCCGAGGACCAGAAATAATAAACCATTGGCTGATTCCAGAATATGAATTGAAAACATGATATTAGCCATGAACTAAATGTTCCTCTGTGTATTTCCTCTGATCAACAATACTAATTATAAAAAAAGGGATGTTTGTTCCAATACTATATAAAGATGCCACTGGAGAATGAATCTAAACATGTGTTTGCAAAAGCATTTGTGCTATTTGTGAGTTTTATTCATCTCTCAATTTACTAGAGAGAACTTGTATTGTATTATCTTTATTTTATGTAACTAGCCCAGGAAGTCAAAACATATCAGGAGCTGTTGTCTTATCATTATTGTTGTTGTGTCTGCACATGCGCGGACGGAGTTTTCCCTCTGGTCCGCCTGCGCCGCGCCAACTGCCGGCAGCTGATTGGCTGCTGGCAGGGAGGCCCCTGATTGGCCAAAGACCAGGTATATTCTGATTGGTTGCAGGCGGAGCCACAGGAAAGTATAAAAAGAGTGGTCTGCCTGCAGCAGAGTGTCTTTTGCGGAAGAAATTAAAAGGAGCCCTCGCGGCTATCTAGACTGACCCGCATCTTTGTCATTTCTAAAGCCCACAAGCTAACAATTGTCCTCTTTGGTGGAAATTGCTACAGGTTACCCTGTTATTCCACAGTTGAAAGAAAATGTTTTGTGACACCTATATCTGATGAGATAGATAGGAACCCAACCAGAACTTCTGACCTTCCATGGACAGGTAAACCTTTCTCCATTTAGGATACTCTGGAATAAACACAAAAGATAGTTGGGATAAAGAAAAATGGTTGATCTATCAGTTTCTGAGAAGACCTAGGAGCAATTTTTCTAGGAGCCTATGGAGCATCTTAATCATCCAGGTCACAGTTGTCCCAAAGGTGCTTTTTTTCAAAAGTCAGCTGGATTTTTCAACTTCAGAACTGAAGAAGTTTCTTGGATAAGAAGTGAAATGTCTTCGAACAAAAACAAAGAAAATCCAGTTGCCTTTTGGAAAAGCACCTTTGGGAGAATTCTTCTAGCAAGATATTTCCAGTGACGAAAAATGTGTAGCTATTTCAGAAGTGTTGTTGTTTGCTTGAATTTTGTTTCATTATTCTCCGGGGAAAGCAATGATAGATCATATAGCAGAGTGGAGCTATTGTTTATATTAAGAAGGGAAACCAAGGCAGACCTATCTTTGTTTTCCCTTTGAGAATAATGAAACAAAACTTCGGCACCAAATGACATTAGTTACCTTCTGTTCACAATTCTGAAATAGATAAACATTCTTCGTTACTGGAAAATATTTTCCTAGAAGAATTCTCCCAAAGGTGCTTTTATCACCCAGAAGTTTAAGCTACTGTAAAGCCCACCCCCGTTTTTGTTTTTTTTTGCTCTCTAGGTTGACTTGTGGAACCAACAAAGCAGTTACTCTGCTAAGGGGAAAAAAATAGAGAGAGATTTTAGAGTTAGGACAGACACGAAGTTTCACCCTGAGTGAAATTTTAAGGTAACTTTAGATTAAGAATGTGAAAATAAAGCTTGAAAATTGGTGTCAGACTGTGAAGAAATTGCAGGATTTAAATAGATACCGAAGAAGGCTTCAGAGGGTCAGCAGTAGGGTACTTAAAGCTTCATTTCACTTACTTTACTACTTCCATAATTAGTACATGTCTCATGGGAAGATCTACAAATCTATAATTTCGTCTCAGCAAGACTCGGAAAACTTAAAGATGCTCCGGAGGAAATTTGAGAGACGTTATTTCAATTAATTTAGCAAATTTTTGGCAGGATGTTTGAAGATCCACAATCAGCCTACTTGTATTAGTTTGCTTGATTAGATGCATATTCCCATACAGGTAATTTTAGCACAAGGCTATAGCTAGGCTTATGAAGTCACATCTCTTAACTAAATTTATGTAAGTGGCCTGGACCAAAAGCCCATTTTCCATTCTTCTATTACAATTGTACATATGTTATTCCAGAAGTAAATCTAACCATGTTGCAAAAAGTGGCAAACAAAATGTAATGTACCCTTTTACAACTTGTTACCTTCAACCAAACATGGCATTTCTAGATGGAAATTATGGGGACCTGTGGTCTAAAGCACCCATCCTTCTAGATGTTATGGATAGTTTGGTTTAATGCAATGGAGAGCAGTTATAAATTCTGGCTTAGATGAAACTTGAAAGCAACTTGAAGAACTGTAGAATCTTACAAGCAAATGTTTGCTAGTTACTTTTATTTAGTTTATGGTGGTGTTACGTTCACCAGGAGACTGCAGTGATAATACAAAGTAGTTGTTTTTGGCTGATGATGATAGTTAGTGCATTCAGTTCACACACATGCACTATCCAGAGTGCACCAGAGAGGGTGAACTAGCTTCACATCATAAGACTGGATGGCATTCTGCAGCATCATCTGGGGAATTTCCTACCACCAATGTCACCTCATCTTTGGTCAGATCAGACACTGGTTGAATTCATATTGCCACTCAAAATGCTGTCGTCCCCCCCACTGAAGTGGTACCTATTTATCTACTTGCATGTAACACGCTTTCAAACTGTTAGACTGGTAGAATCTAAGGCAAGTGGCTGATGCTCATTCTATCCTATGGTGGTTAAGACTCAAGCCGAAGCACAGACCTTCTCTGGCATAATTAAGCCACTGGGTCACTGCATCTCTGCTTTGCTAGAGAAATTGAAACTTTGGAAGGGATATTTCTGTTGATCCTCTTTGGCTTCTTGGTTTGAACAGCAACTTTCAAAACTGATGTTTGTGGAGATTCTCAGTCATCATCCAGGTCAGAGTTGTCCCAAACAAAGGTGCTTTTTCAAAAGGCAACTGGAGTTTCTTTTGTTTTCCTTTGAAGACATTTTGCGAACTGAAGAAGTTTCTTGGATGAGAAGTGAAACATCTTCTGGGAAAAGCAAGTTGGCTTTTGAAAAAGCACCTTTGGGACATCTCAAAACCAATGTTGAATTTTGCTGATGGGTGAAAGTTGCAGTAGCAGTGGGAGTTCATAATCACAGGAAGATCTGAAAAGAACCTTGACTCCATTCAGTCTGAAGGTTGATGCTACATTGTCCAGTGAATATTATTTGTATGAAAACATCTGATTCTGATTTAAGAAACATCACGGAGCAGAATCCACGAAGGTCCATTCCACCAGTGTGTTATAGTGCTTTCGTCAACATATTCTACTTAGCTTCCAACTTTCGGTTCCTTGTGGAATAATTAGCGTTAGTGAGGAAAGATGTGCATATATTTTGATTATTATGACTAATAGGCTGATACAAATTTCTGTCTAAATGCAGCCGAGCAGCATTTCTTCACACGTAGGAAGCAGTTACATGTAATTTTATACAAATTAGCCTTTTCTTTTTTCTTTCTTCCTTTTTTTCTTTTTAACAAGACGCTGGTATCTTTCACCTGCTTTACAGAGCTGTTCCTTTAACTTTACTGGAAGGTTTTTAGGTTTCTGGGTCAATGGAAATGAATGCCTTTCCATCAAGATTGACAGGTAAAATTCCATCAGGGTTATTTTGAGCTGTCATTTTGCAAACAAGCAGCCAATGCATTTTATTCAAGGCTGCTCAAGTAATTACCAACTGTGGACTCTGATCCATCTTCTTTTTCTCAGATATTATGCAGTTAATTAGGGGAGCATCACCATCAAATGTAGATATTATATCTAAAGGCACCCAAACGGCTTCCATCAGACTTGTAATGTACCGCGCAGGCGCGACCGGAGCTTCCACTCCGGTCCGCCAGCAAGAACTTTGGACCCGACAGCGGATTGGCTGTCGGAGGGACGTTTCCCATTGGCTGAGCTGCCCAGCCAATCGGGAGCGCGGAAAGTGACACCGCGGCAAATTATAAAAAGCCGCGGCTCGCTTTTCTCCTCCACTTACAACTGGTGCTGAAAGCTCATCATGAGCTTTACTCGCGGCTTGGAAATAAAGGGACCCCTCGCGGTCATTTAGACTGACGTCGCATCTGAGTAATTCTTACCCGATTTTGACCGGGTTTTCGGCTAAAACAAGACTGAAGCCCCAGCCTTTCTGTACATGTGCCTGATGCCACAATGTGATACAAAGGGTGTGGCACATGTAATAGTGATGCCCTCATTCTCCAGCTTCCCCAACCCTTCTGATTATATCAAAGGCAAGCTTAAGCATTGCCTTGCTTTGATTTTTTTTACAGCAATGGTAGACAGAAGGTTTTTGTCTCATATTTGAAAGTTTATGTTATTCATGTTCTAAATTCATCCAATTTAGAAACTGCCCATTTCACTCACACAGGGACACACAAATGCTTTGTGGGGCATTATGGAGAACTCTTTTCCTATAGGAGAGCCAATTTGGTGTAGGAGTTAAGGTACCTAGCCTAGAAACCAGGTGACTTTTATACTCCCACCTTTGCCATGAATGCCCACTGGGTGACTTTGAGCCAGTCACTCTCTCTCAGGTCAACTCACCTCACAGAGTGGTGTTTATGGGGGAAAATAGGAGGAGGAGGAAGTATATATTTCCAGATGTATATATTTCCACTGCCTGGAGTTATTTATAAAAAAATAATCAAGGCAGGACAAAAACCTGATAAATAAATAATTAAAAAATCCTTCCTCCCTATTTTCCCTCACAACAACAGCCCTGTGAGGGTGAGTTGGCCTGAGGGAATGCCTGGCCCAGTCACCCAGCCAGCTTTGATGCTTAAGGCGGAACTAGAATGCATAGTCTCCTCATGATTGACCCAAAGTCATCCAGCCAGCTTTCATGCTTAAGGTGGGACTAGAATGCATAGTCTCCTGATGATTGGCCCAGTCACCCAGCCAGCTTTCATGCTTGAGGCGGGCCTAGAACACATAGTCTCCTCATGATTGGCCCAAAGTCACCTGTTTTCATGCCAAAGCAGGACTAGAACTCACCATCTCCCGGTAACTGGCTTTCATGCCAAAAGTGGGAGTAGAACTCACAAACTTCTGGTTTTCCAGGGTGCTACTTTAACCACAACACCAAACTGCCCCCCCCCATATAAAAAAAAAAGTTCTCCACTATGTCCCAACAGCTTGTCAACAATCCCATGCCAACATCTTATTTCTCTGAATTCCTTATTTTTACTGTGGGAGGTGATGGCGTAGGATGCTTCCACTGAGGCTTTTTTTCCCCCTTTTCACCACCCTGAAATGCTTGATAGTTTCTAATTTGTAAAAGCTTTGAAGGAAGACCTTCCCCATAGTTGAGAGGCCAAGGAGGTTACAGCTCATCGGAGCAATGATTGTGAAAGACAGGATGTTTCTTACAAATTTCTTTTCTCTACCTTGTAACTAAGTCCTCTGAAGAACACTCCAATCCACTCACAAAATTTCACTGAGATGCTCTCCTCCTTAGAAAGGAATGTTGGGAGCAAAATCTCTTTCATCTAATTGAATCCAGTGGCAGGGAAAACCTGCATCATCATACTTGTTAAGGACAAAAAAAAACATGTTATGTGACTAATGAGTTACATTAGCACCAACAGAAAGATCACAAGTTTTGTAGGTCAGGCTTCAGGCACGGCAAAGTGACTACGTTCTGTATAATTTTTTCAGCTTTGGAATTATCTTTGTGTGTGTGTGTGTGTATGTGTGTATGCCTCCTTCTCTTCTTCCCTCCTCATTCTTTTTCTTCCCCTCTTCATCAGATGGTACAAAGGGAATGATAAGGTGTTATCCTTGTTACGGGAGGAGGTGGCCATTCTCTGCCCTTCCTTTTCTTCGAGAACTCTTAAAGAGTATTCAGATTAATCCACTGAATTCTGGCCCTGGAGTCTGGCGTTGCGGATTTAAAAATTGAGGGCGCCGCAGGTGTTTTTCCCCAAAAGCAACTGGACTTTGTTTTTCCTTGAAGGCATTTCACTTCTCATCCAAGAAGCTTCTTCAGAACTGAAAAACCACTTCTTGGATGAGGAGCGAAGCGTCTTCAAGGAAAAACAAAGTCCAGTTGCCTTTTGAAAAAGTACCTTTGAGACAGTGGTGGAATTCAAATCTTCTTACTACTGGTTTTGTGGGCGTGGCTTGGTGGGCATGGCTGATGGTCATGTGACTGGGTGGGCAGTTTCTGTAAGCAGGGCAATAAAGATTAGGCTAGAAACAACACCAGGATGTTTTT
>JAEANM010015780.1:0-13504 GCA_017656035.1 Myanophis thanlyinensis
CAGCAAATTTAATGATTTTATACTGATTTTAAATGTTATTATTGTATTATTGTATTTTTACTGGCTGTAAACCGCCCAGAGTCCTTAGGGAGATGGGGCGGTATATAAATATGATTAAAGTAAAGTAAAGTAAAGTTGCCACATCATCTATGAATCTAAAAAGTCAGAATCTTTTTAAAGCCAATATGTAATAAGATGAGCAAGGCATATAAGTCTTCGTAGTTATAAACATGACACACAGTGAAGTCCCTACAATACTTAACTCAGTTTCTTTTTTAAACGGCAAAAAGTCATTTTTTAAAAAGAATCTGTTCTTATAAACTCTGCAGTAATCTTCAATCAGAGGGGAAGTAGCAAGGGAATAGAATCTAATATAAGACAGATGATGGCTAATTTGTTCAACTTTTTAGCTATTGATACACAAAAGCTGTTTTTTAATTGTGGTAAAAAGTGGTAGAAATCTTCTCTTGACAGTGGCTTCATTTAAAGCCACTTTTAAAATACTTAAGAAAACTATTTAAAATCATAACATTTGCTTAAATGAACAATTGGCAACATGGCTCAAATGCCTGAATTTTAACAAATCAAAACTGGAATGTCTTAGATATAAAAATCAGCTATTCTATATAACCTTTGCTTTTTTTGTTTGCTGGAAATAATTTGAAAAAATCATTTTGTAATCCTGTTTTTTTGTAAAGGGCAAGTCATTTGATACAAATACAGTAAAAAGCAAGAAGATAATTTCTAGGCAAGGTATCATCAATACATTAAGGGGAAAAAAACGTTTTTCTAAGCCTTAGGTTTGGCTATTTGTATAACTTATTTTATTGAAGTTGCATTACTGCAAAAGGATCAAATGATAAGTCTTTACATTGTAGATGCTGTATTTATAACCATAACAATGCCAAAGTGTTAATTGCTTAGCAATAGCTTGCCCTGCTTTTAACATCCCTTCCCTAAATGTATGTCTTTATGCAATATTTCCCAATTCAAATGGGTGTCAACTTAATCCATGATTTTGAGAAGCTGAAAATATAAATCCTATTAGTTTTTCTTTACCACTCCATCCTCCCTAAACTACACTTTCAATAACATAACTGTTGAATATATGTCATACTTCCTTTGCAGGTCTACCGTACTCGCAGTAAGGCACACCTGTCGCTAGAGATCAGCAAGCTTCTCAAATTCTCTTCATACTTTCTTTTAGAAGGTTCCAAAACTGACTTATTTTCTGTAAAACCCACGACAGAAAGGATCAGAGCTCCTCCTCCAAAGTATGAAGCTTTCAACGGGTCTGTTCTACAGGTGATACCCCACACTTTATATTGTCCCCACAACCGTGGAAGTCGCTTTTTAAGTTACAACCACGGGCCTGCGAAGACATCCGCAAAATGCACATGTAATTCAACTACACCAGGATATTTGCTATTCCACACCCAGAAAGCCTGTTCCAACTCCACCACGTCTAGGAAGCGCTAGGCTCCCCAGGGTGACCCGTCCCCCATTCCCTCCTCCACTCGGCCCGCCTTTTGTTCAGGCTACCTTGTACCTTATCCTCCCACGCCCTGTTCCTACCACTCCCCGACGGCCACTCTCTAAAATGCCCCCTCCTTTTGTGCTTTCCACACGCTTCCTTCCCTCAGCCTGGCCTGGCCTCCCCTACCAGCAATCCGCCACTTCGGAGCCTGCCTGCCTGCCTGTCCCTCTCCTCCAATTGGCCCGCCTTCCCTTCTCCTTCCACGCACACACGCATCGCACCGACCATCCCGCCCTTGACATCTTTGCCCCGCTCCACCCCAATCGCCCTCCCTCTATACACACCCACACGCAACGCCACGCTCACACACACACACGCGGGGACGGGAGGAGGGGAAAGGGGGAAGTAAGGGGGGGAGGGTCAGGGGGGGTTATGGAGGGGAAGCTGGCGCTGGAAGACTCGGCCCCGTGCGCCTCTCCCGGCCGCTGCTCCTGGTTGGGGAAACGTCTCGGAGAATTTCCACTAAGTGCTGAAGTAAACTGTGGAGGAAGGAAAAAGGGAAAAAAAAAAAGGATATTTAATAGCAAGTCCTTGACATATGACGGGCGTAACAGAGAGTGCCCGTTACAGTCATGGTGTCATTAAATGAGTCGTTCCAATGACCAGTTCAGTTTGGTGAACTTTTTTTTTTTTTAAACGGCGGTCGTTAAACGAACCCAGGGTTCGCTGTGGGTGCGGTTTTACTGACAGGCGAGAAGTGAAACCGTTGTAAAATGAGACAAGGCGCTCAAATCCCAAGTTTGGCCACATGAGCAGAGAAGATGGGGTCGCAATGTCGGAACTTCAAAATCCAGGGTTGGAAAATACCCACTTTAGGGTTGGGTTGGTTGTTAACGCCGAATGCTCTCACTTAACGACCAGTCGTAAGTGGAGGGCCACATCTAACGGTGTGCCAGTCGTTACGTAGCCCAGTGTAACTACTACTAAGCCGGTGTGCTAAAGCTATACTTTGCTTGCAACACAACCGGCCTTGTAAAACTGGCCACCTCGAGTCACCTCATCGGCAGTCCGCGACATATATCCATTTACTTAAGGACCAGGCAAAGATACAGCAGGACTGGAGGAAAAAGAAGAAAAAAGGGGGCTGGGATTTCCACTGGTCCTCACACTTATGGCTGACAGCGTCCTTGCCTGTCACGTGATCAAAATTCAGGCGCTTGGCAACCCACACACACGGATCATGTATGGACCGCCATTTGCCACCTTCCCAGAAAAATCCTGTCAGGCAAAATCACTGCAGGAAGCTGGACTCGCTTAACAACCACAGGGATTCGCTTAATGGCTGGATCAGAAAAGGTTGTCTGATCGGTGGGGGACATTGAACAACCGGGTTGCTTAGCAACAGAAGCTCCAGCTGTGGCCGTAAAATGAGGAGTTCTTGTGGAGATTATGTATTTGTGAAGTTTCTGGCCCATCACTGTTTTTTTTTTTATAAATTAAAGTTGAGACAATTCCTGAGGAAAAAGTTTTGTTTTTTTTAAACCAACCAGGGTACAGGAAGTCCTCGACTTACAACAGTTCATTTAGTGATGGTTCGAAGTTACAACAGCAGTCCAAAAAGGGACTTGTGACCATTTTGCACACAACTATTGCACATTCCCCTGATCAAAATGCATACATTTTGGCAACTGGCTCGTATTTATGACCGTTGAAAGATCCGGGAGGGTCATGTGATCTCCTTTTGCGACCTTCTGATGAACAAAGTCAACGAGAAACTCAGATTCGCTTAAGGACCATATAATTCACTTACCAACTGTCACAATTTGCTTAGCAACCGTGGCGAAACAGGTCATAAAAATGGGGCAAAACCTCCCTCAACAACGGCCTCCCTTAGCAATGGAAACGTTGGCGCCATTTGTGATCGTAAGTCGGCGGGGACTAGCCGTACAGGTAGTCCTCGACTTATGGCCACAAGTTTCTAAGCCAGACGTTTGTTAAGCAAGTTTTGTCCCGGTTTGCCATTGTTCTTAAGCAAATCACTGCAGTCGCTAAGTTACTCACACTGTTGTTAAGCGAATCCAACTTCCCCCCCCCCCCCGTTGATTTTGCTAGTCAGAAGGTCGAAACAGGGGATCATGTGACCCCAGGACACTGCAAATGTCATAAATATGAGTCACGTGCCAAGGATCTGAATGTTGACCATAGAGATCACACAAGAGCTTTTAAGTGTGAAAAAACATGACGTCATTAAGTCTCTTTTTTTTAAGCGACGTTGTAACTTGGAAAAAGCTACTTCTTATGTCCATACTGTGGGCGATCGCTGGAGACGTTAAGGACTGGCAAAAAAAAGTAGGAAACAACTCAATACGTTGTGTGTATATATATATATTTCACAATAAGTTGTATCCACCTATTGGCAGCCAAACACCAGATGGACTCCCTCTAGAGCAGGTGTGGGCAAATTTTTTGACTCGCGGGCCAAAGTTTTTGACTCGTGGGCCACGATGACGGGCTCCCCCTCCTCCAGCCCCCCACCCCCACCCTTACTCCCCCTCCCCCAGCCCCCCCACCCTCCCTTACTCCTCCTACCGCAGCCCCCCCACCCCCTCCCTTACTCCTCCTCCCGCAGCCCCCCTCCCCCGCGTATCTTTGCAGGAGTGGCATGCGGCTCCAGCAAGACGAGCATGCGCTGTACTTCGCCAACTAAATCCCGCGATGGAGCGCATGCTCGTCTTGGCCGGAGCCGCTTTTCCCCATCAGCAGCACCTGGGCGGCGGGAAAAGAGCGTTGCCGCTGCGGAGCCACCGCCCGCCGCCCCCCCCCCCACTCCTGCCTGGCTGCTGCATCCCACGCCTGCAAAGACACGCGGGCGTCAGCGGCCTGTCCCGCTTCGCCGGGTGGTTCCCCGTAGCCCTCCCCAGATGGCTCGGCGGCCTCTTCGGTGGGTGAGGGGCCCGGCAGGTGTGGAAGGGCACAGAGTGGGGACAGCAGCCGCTCTGTGTCATTGTCCTGCGCCTGTACGCCTGACAGCCCCAGCCTCGTGTAGGTCGCTCGCCCAGCATCAGATGACGCTACGCGCCGATCACTGAGGCAGCAGCAGCACCCAAAGAGCGACCCTCTCAGGCACTCTGCAAGGGAAAGACAGCTGCGCACGGTGGGAGGGCTTGCTGTTCGCGCGCGCAGGACATTTCTGGAGAGGTCCAGGACGTGGAAGCTGGATCAGTGTTGAGTGTCAGTGAGGGTGGAACTCCCCAGTCTGCCCCAGAACTAGTTCGGCGGGCCAGATTAAAAAGCCCAACAGGCCGGGTGTGTCCCGCGGGCCGTAGTTTGCTCATGTCTGCTCTAGAGCCTTTCCTGCCCCTTTTCAACCCTCCCACCCCAACCCACCCCAATCGCCCCGTTCTTTGCAAGGGTCACTCACCAATGATGATGATCAAGATAATGGCGCATATCACTCCCAGAATTATCATCATCTGTCACGGGAAAGAAGGAAAAAAGGCGTTGTGAATGGTCTAGATCGGCCTTTCTCCAACAGGGCATCTTCTAGGTTGCCCCACTGGACGTCGCGGAAGAGGTCATTTCCTGTCTAAAGCAAAACCTTTCCATATCTAATACTAACTGGATACCCATGCTTCGCTACCGAGGTCCAAAATCAACAACCTTTTATCTGGAGTAATCAATCTGAGGTTCGTATTCAAAACCAGACAAGTACTTATTAGTCCAAGGCATTGATCTGATTTGTGGTATCTTTTTATTGTATTTAGTTGTAGCGGCCTGATTAACATAGGGGTTATTATCAGATGCATACTTTTTTACAGGCTCTCTACTGACTTGGGGATGAGTTTGACGTTACTCTTTTGCAGCTTCCCTTACTTGTGTTCTCCTAATCGCATCTTTAAATTTTTTCCTGCTTTTTTTCCTCCTCTTTTCCCTTTTAGCTGGTATTACAGTAGAAGGAACAGATTCGTCTGAACTGAGGTGGTCGGTGTAAGAAGAGATTTGGGGCTGGGACACTATGCAGGAGAAACTTGGTTTACAATCCGTTGCCTCAGGTCGGTGATTGAAACTCATAAGGGAATATCTCTCCCGCCACCTTGAGTCTGGAAGGTGGAAGGTGTACACATTTTGGTGAGGAAGCAACATTTAGTATTGTAAGGAGACCCAGCCCAGACCACTCTTGAGTGAAGGAGTGGAACGTCTGCCATTTGAACTGAAGTAATGGAATGTGAGGCAACTGACAGCTGGAACAGAGTTCTTTTCAGGTGGGGAGGGGGAATAGAATGTCTAGCTTCTTAGCATCAGAGCGTGTTAATACACTATAAAAATACTAATGATCTGATGGTCATTTTGAAAAATCCTTTCTTAGTGAGCACCTAGAAGCCAAGAGGAACACACATACCAAATTTCAAGTTTGTAGGCTTTACTCTTCTGGAGATTTCGTGATGAGTGAGTGGTATCTGGCTTTTATATATATATATATATAGATCTAGCCCACCTTAACTCATTTATTAATTTAATATTGTTGTGGGTTACTTCTTTCACTTTTGCTGAAGTCCTCCTTCAAAAGACTTTCCAAATCCTCTGTGATCTAGATCCTTTTAGATATTAGTGTTTCTTCGGATCCCAGAGTTCCCCAGCCAGCGAGGGTTTACCAGAATTTGACATGGATAGGACAAGAACAAATATCACATTGTTTTGACTTAATAGACAGTGCTGAGGTGGTAGGTGTAATATATCTTGACTTCAGCAAAAGTGAAAAAAAAAAAACAACAACCCCACGACAAGATTAAATTAATAAACGAATTAAAGGTGGGCTAGATAGCATGACAATTAAATGACAAGGAGAATAGGCTCGCTCGGGAATTCTCCACCCATCTTCAAGTTACTCCAACGGAGAACTACTGCTGTAGAAGCCAGAAAGCTGACATTACATAAATCTGGAAGGCAACAAGGACCCTGTGGCTGGGCCTGCTTTCAAGTTGGGTCATCAAGTTCACCCTCCTCCCAAACATGCAGACAAACACCAAGAGGTCCGATGGCTTACCTGAGCAACAACAGGCTTGCAAACATATCCAGATAATTGCAAAGATCACAGAGGGAGGTCAACATTTCTGCCAAGGAATACCTAATACTTCTGTTTTTTTTTTTTTAATCCAACCAGATCCTGGGATCTCTTCCCCCAAACCTTCTCTGCACAGGTAGTCCATGCAGCATGTTCTTTTTTTTGTCCGTATTTATCTCCAAACCACCACAAGTATGTATTTTTCTTTTTTACAGAATTTTAAAAGAATCGGGGGGGGATTTTCTGTCTGAGCCACCATCGTGAGAAACTTGACAGTGAAAAATTTACAACTTGTGGACTTCAACCCCCAGAATTTCTCAGCCAGCCACGGAGGGTAACTTCTTCATAGAGGACGGGTATGCAGTAAACGTAATATATCTTGACTTCGGCAAAGTGAAAAAAAAAAAAAAGAGCTGGCTGAGGTCTACAAGTCTTAAAGCTGAAGTCACAAGTCTTAAAAGTTGCCAAGATTGGAGACCCCTGCTTTGGACAAAGGGAAAGAGGTAATGGGGTTGGTGGCTGAGGAGGAGGCCATCCTCCACCCTACCTTTAAGTTCTTCCACCAGTATTTGCGCTTAAGCTTGGCGGCGCTGGTTTCGAATTGAGATGCTCCAGCTTGAAGAGCATCGGCACGGTCGTCCAGCTCTGAAAGCTTTTGATCTCTTTCTAGGACCTTATCGACGTTCACTCGCATAATGTCGACGACCTAGAAGGGAAAAAAAAGAGACACTGTGGAAAAGATAAGACATAGGAAAAAGCAGAGAGAACTACCAAGATCTGGAAGCCGATAGAAGGGCAGAGTTTAACACCTAGATTAACAGGAAACATCTGCAAGAAAACCACCAAGCTCAGAGAATTACCAAGGACCCTACAGTCTTCCTCTTCCTCTTCTCCTCCTCCTTTCTGAAAACTCCACTCCCTTCTAGTACTGATGATATATCCTAGTTGGTTTATGAAACGTCTGCAAGGAAATCACCAAGCTCAAGAAGGCACCCAGAACCTCACAGGAATTGAGAAGATTGACATGTGGAGTGGGGGGGGGGTCACCTCCATCAAATCGAAGGATTCTAAGAAAGACTTACCTGGGACGAAGTCAACCTCCCCTAACCTCACTTTCAGCCAGCTAAGCGAAGAATTAAGGCAACTACAACTGACTAAAAGACAGAAGCCCTCATTGGAGCCTGTCAGTGTATTTGATTCATAGACTGAAAGAGACATAGTAACAAGGTCAGCCAATGAACAGGCATGGCAACTAAATCAGCCAATGAGGGCTGTTTGGAAACTGAAACAGTATTTGCTGGAGACAGCAAGGAGCCTGGGCATGGCTTAACTCAACTCTTCTGTATAGAAGAGCCCACCCTAACCCCCAAAACCCCTGTGACACACACACCTGCAAACCCATCTGTCTCAGGAGAGTGAACTCAAGGTCATTTTCCAACCAACAGTTCCTTGTAAAAGGAGGAATATGCATTTATTTCACATCAATACAGAAAGGAACTCTATTTGATGTGGCTGCCTTCCTCACTCCTTCCTCCCTTGTCTCTGATGACAGTTTAAGAGATCAGAGCTACATTGATTGATTGATTGATTGATTGGACTTATTTGGTGGTAGTTCCTAGGGACCTTTAAAGTCAGAGCCCAGAGCTCAATTTAATTTATTTGGCCTGACTGGCAGAGTGTACTATTTTCATGAGACAATATGAGGGGGGGAAATTGTTACCTGCTGGATGGAGGAGTTTTATTATATTATTGTTGTTTAATTTGGGGGCCTTTTCGTGTACAATCTAACCGAAATTAAAACCAGATTCAATTTCAGTCTTGGTTGGAAGACCCACTGTGTAGGCCACCCAGCTAAATTTAAACCCCACGATTATTTGGCTGGGGAAGGCCCAGCATCTTGGTGGCGAGTTCTAGTCCCGCCTTAGGCATAAAAGCCGTCAAGGAGACTTTGGGCCAATCAGCAGGAGACCCTGAGTTCTAGTCCCACTTTAGGCATGAAAGCCATCTGGGCGACTATAGGCCAGTCCCTCTCTCTCTCTCTCTGCCCAACCCACCTCACAGGGTTGTTGTTGCAGATAAAATAGGAACAAACTTAATTATTTGATTTAGATAGTATTTAGTACTCAGCATATTAGGTAAGTTCTCCACCTTGAGTCGTCTACAAAAATAAATAATAATCATACAGGCAGGATATAAATAAACGAACCCAGCTGCTTGTTAGTGAGATAGGAAGCATGTACATTTAACAAATAAAAACAAAAAAATGTGTTATATTACTGATTGGAGGGGGGGAGCTTCTCAGGAAAATGCCCATTGGTTCTCTCTCTGCACCCATTGCAAAGTGGGGCATATGGTGTCCCCTCCACCACCCCCAAGCTCTCTGGAGCACTGTTTCTCTCCCCCTAGCATGGACTTCAACTCCCAGAATCCCCCTCTTCTCACCTCATCCACTTGAGCCTGGGTTTGCTGGAGCCTCCGGTTACTGGTGAGGTTGGGTGGGGGGGCCGGGGGACCCCCGGCCTCTCCTCCGGCAGCCGCGGGTGGTGCAGCAGCATTAGCTGACCTGAAAGAAGACAGGTGTGTGTGTGTGTGTGTATGTATGATTTTGCCTTGCACACAGCAGCTAAAAAAGTAAGGGAGGGGGTTATGGGTTTGCAAGACCGCCTCCTCTACCTGCACAGAAACCCACCTGAACCTGAACAGACCCACCTGAATGTATCTCAGCATCAAAAATTTGTTGAGGTCTGAAAGGCCAAATGGGGATCCTTTCATCGCAACCGTTTCTCGCCAACACAAATTCTCAAAAAATTCACAGGCAGGAAGTACCTAGCCGAGTTTTGTTCTGAAGTTCCCAGAATCCCCCAGCCGGCTAGCCACTGCTGAAGATTCTGGGAGGTGAAGGCCACAGGGCTAGGAAATCGACAAGGTTGCAGGCCTAAGAAAGTCCTTCTTTGAACCCTTCTTGTGAATGGGATCAGGCAGGGTTGGTTTGAAGGCCCAATCTGACCCCTAACTTGAAGCTAGATGGATGGACTTCAACTCCCAGAATTCCCCAGATGTTATGCTTTAAGATGGGTAGTGTCACTCCCCAGTCAGGATGCTTTAAGATGGTGGACTTCAATTCCCAGAATTCCCCAGCCAGCATCCTTCAAGGTAGGTGGACTTCAACTCCCAGAATTCCCCAGTCAGGATGCTTTAAGATAGATGGACTTCAACTCCCAGAATTCCCCAGTCAGTGTGCTTTAAAATAGGTGGACTTCAACTCCCAGAATTCCCCAGTCAACATGCTATAAGATGGGTGGACTTCAACTCCCAGAATTCCCCAGTCAGGATGCTTTCAGATGAGTAGGCATCAACTCCCAGAATCCCCCAATGAGTCTGCTTCAAGGTAGGTGGACTTCAACTCCCAGAATTCCCCAGCCATCTCCCACTCCCCAAGCCCCACCCTTTTATGCTAGTAATTTTAAAGCAACAACACGCAATTTATTCTCATTTTGGAAACAAAATATATATAACCAGGGCTGGCGTGGTGAGTGTTTCAGCTGGATGAAAAGGGCACCACTCAGAGAGGAGTGGGATAACAGAAGGAGCCGTGTAATTAGAGGGAGGGTGTTAGGAAAAAGAGCTTTAGACTTAATCCCTGGGAAGGGATTAACAAACCAAGATTAGTAGTACAGTAGTAGTAGTAGTAGCCATCTCTAAATTACGGAAAAGCAAATTGGAAATATCTTGCAAGGTGACCCAAACAGTTTTGGATTTTCAAAATCCCAGGAAACCACCTTGCAAATCAGACTTGTGTGTAACATACGTGCGTGTAACATATATCGGTAGAAGATAGATGAATTGCAGGGAGTCCTCGACTTATGACCACCAGAATTTCCACCGCGAAGCAAGGCAGTGAAATAAGTCACACGCCCGATTTCACGACTCCCCTAACTCTTTTAGCCTGGTTTCTTAAGTGAATCAACTGCAGTCGTTAAACGAGTCATGATTTGAGTCCCAAATTTCTGTCGCTAAGCGAGACTTTTGTTCAGTCCATTTTACGACCTTCCTTGCCACAGTTCTCACGTGAATCACTGCAATTTTGCAGTCAGTCACACGGTCGTTAAGTGAATCCGGCTCCCCCCCCCCTTGACGATGCTCGTCGGAAGTGGCTGACTTTTGATTACGTAACCACAGGGAGGCTGCCACGGTCGTAAGAGTTCGTAAAAATTCACACGCTTGGCAAATGACTCGCATTTAAGACGGTCACAGCATCCCAGGGGAGAGTCACGTGATCCCGTTTTGCAACCTTCTGGCCCGCCAAGTCAAGGGGGGGGAAGCCAGATTCATTTAATGACCGTGTGACTAACGTCTCAAAACTGCAGTGATTCATTTCACAACTATGGGAAGGAAGGTCGTAAAACGGAGCAAAACTCAGCAAACCATTGTCTCGCTTAATGACAGACATTCAGGGCTCCATCATGGTCGTTAAGTCGAGGACGGCCTGTACTGTATAGTACCACGTATACGGACTCATCGGATTTGCTCCCATTTCCAAAAAAGCGACCACGTTTTCGCTGAAGTCTTTCCAGGAGATCCAAAATGCTGCTTTGAAATCCTTTATTTGCAGAAAGGGTAGGTCGATGTAGATTCAAATCACCCCGACGCTAAAAGGATCTAAAAAGGTTGAATCGTGACTAGTGGACCAGAATTTGTTAAATCTGAACCAACACCCGTGAAAACCAGCTCAAGATCCAAAAAGATCTGGACAAATTTGAACAACGGGGTCCTTATCCATCCAACAAAATGAATTTTAACGTGGAGAAAAAGCAAAGTTTTACGTTTAGGATTAAAAAAATAATCAAAGGTGTAAGTAGAGATGAGTCGAGACCTGACCGCAAAAACACGCGAGAGGAACCTTAATTTTACACTCGAATGTCAGCCGGTCGTCTGCGGCAGCCGCCAAAAAACCAAATACGATCCTTGGTTGTATAAACAGAGGCAGAGAATCAAAATCACGTCAAAGGATTAATTACCGCTTTGTAAAGCTTTAGTAAGGCCACACCTGGAATCCAGTGCATCCAGTTTTTGGTCACCACATTGCAAAAAAAATTATGTTTAGACTTTGGGAAAAAAAAGTGCAGAGAAGAGCAACTAAGAGAATCAAAGGCCTGGAGATGAAAACATACGAAAAACTGTTGAAGGATTTCGGTATGGCCAGTCTAGAGGAAGTAAGAAGTAGGGGGATGACATGATAGTAGGATTCCAGTATTTTTGGAGGGGGGGTGGTGCCCCAAAGAAGAGGGGGTCAACTTATTATCCAAAGGCAGGACAAGAAACAATGGTTGGAAACTAACCAAGGAGAGAAACAACCTGGAATTAAGGAGATACTTCCTAACAGTAAGTACAATTCACCAGTGGAACAGCCTGCCACCAGAAGTTGTGGATACTCCATCCACTGGAGGTTTTTAAAAAGAGTCAGTCATTTGTCTGAAATGGTACAGCTTGAGCAGGAGGCTGGACTAGAAGACCTCCAAGGTCCCTTCCAGCTCTATTTACAAATTTCTGCCTGGATAGTCTCTGGAGATGAGCTGAAAGGCAAAAAGAGAATTGGATTGTTCCCTCCCATATTTGGGTAACCAAGTATTTCCACAAAAAAACCCCACATATAACTTTGCTTGGTGATAGCTGCTGAAGGGGAAGAGATTCTCCATTGATTGTGAAGAGACAATCCAACGATTGGGAAATCACCTGTCATTCACAGATTCACGTGACTGAGTTAAAAGACAAAAGAGGCCAGGCCCGCCCTCCTGACCCAGTTTACTACTCAGTCATCGCAGATCTGAGAAGGACAAATTGTCTCTCCACAACAAACACAACAAAATCAAGTACTGTAAGTTTCTATTTCTAACACCTCATCCCCTTTGAACATATTCACTGGAAAATCAAAGCGAGGATAAAAAACTTTGCTGCAAAACACTTGATCTGAGCTGGTAATCTGACAGGAGCAGCTCTTTCTAAACCTCAGTCCTGGTTGGCCTAGGCTTTTATCGGCAGCCGGCTGAGTTCCCTGAGTTCATCAGCCACAGCCGGTACCTGGAAAGTTGCTTTATGGGATTCGTCCCAGGAGCGATCAGCTGAGCAGCGCGAAAACGGCCGTGCTACTTCATGTAACAGCCGTTGCCGCCGATCTTCAGGCCGAGATCGTATGGCCCGTTAGAGTGCTGTATCCCCCCCCAACCGATTACGCTGATTTAGCCTCGCCGCGGTGAGAGCGATCCGGCCTTAGCGATATTTTCGCTAAGGACAGTTCTGCGAGGATCAGCCCTTCCTCAGGGGACGGCATCAGGATTCAGCGTGGGACATGATAACTAAGCTGCAGCCGGGCCTCAGCAGCAGAGGCTGTCCCGTCCGCCATTTTGGAACAGCCGCTGAGGCGATCCAAAGCCTCTCACATTTCCTCTTACCTCCTCGAATTAGCAGCTGGGAAAGGGACTGGGACCGCAGCCCTGCCGAGCTGCGACTCCCACGGCTTGGCCCAAAGCCTGTCCGAGGCTGAGGGCTACAGAGAGAGGGAGCGAGAGAGAGAGAGAGAGAAAAGGGGGGGGCTATTACTGCTTCTCCCAGGCAGGGCCACTGTGTCGGCCGCCATTTTGAGCTCGCATTTGTGACAGCAGCAGCAGAGATCCACCATTTTGTAGAGGCCTATTCTCGAGGGAGCTGAGGCCTACTTCCTGTTGGGGTCTTCTTCAGCACAGCCATCCCAGGAGTGTAGCATGTAGAAAGGGTTTTACATTACTTCCCTGCTAATACAAGGGATCATACTACCTTGTACTTTCTCTAATTTGTCATCCAGGCACTATGAGCACAAGTGGACAAGATCCTACAAGGGCTTTATCTCCACCGCCTGGTCGCAAGTGTGCCAGAAAAAGGAAGCACATTGCTCCAATTGAGTCTAGAAACAAAAAAGTGCCCAGGGATCC